>APFE030544351.1:0-28497 GCA_000404065.3 Pinus taeda
ATATTTAAATTTATATTTCTATATATATTAATAATTGTAATAATATTTTAATATAACCACTTTATTAACACATATATAATAAATAAGGAAAAATTATTAATATAAAGTATTGATATGTAAATAACCTATGATTTAAAGATTGTTTACTATGATAATGTAATTTTATTTCCATTATGTATTTTCCTTTCGAATGATTTCCACTGATAATCAATGATAATAATTATTATTTTTTATTAATAGTGTAATAAATTGAATTTTTTTATCTATTTAATTAAACGAAATATTAATTTATTTAGATAAAAAAAATATCTATAAAATAAATATATTCTAATAATTATTAAATACATTTTCAAAAAAATTTATAATGTTAGTAGATATATTAAAATATATGATTTTTAATTTTTAATTCCTTTATATTTTATGTCCGTAAAAATATATCAAACTTAGTTTATGAATTACATTTTAGGTTAAGTGATCATAATCATAACCATTTTACAATTGCATTAATTTTTAATAACGATTAATATAAAATTAATAACGAGTAATATAAAATTATATATATATTATTCCATATACACGTAAACTATTTAAAATTTCCTCAAAGCAGAGTGATTGGTCATTGCTGAGAGGCAATGTTTCCTTGGGTTGAGTTTTGCTGGTGTGTGTATCCTTGGAAATGTTGTGAAACCAATGGAACGAGGATTTTAGGGATGATGTGTAAAGTTGTGGCAAGTAGCAAACATGCTAATTTCCACTTGGTCATGAATTTTCATTGTATCATTGTGGGGTAGGGGGGTTTGTGTTAGGGCACCCACCTTGGGGAACAAACTACAAACTTATTATTGTATATATCATTCATTAAGGAGGAAAAAAAAATTAATAATATAATTATATATATATATATATAATATATATATATATATATATATATATATATATATAAAAAAAAAAAAAAAAAATAATTAAAATAAAATAAATAAAATAAAAAACAAAAAATTTTACCATTGATTTACTAATAATAATTTCAAGATAAGGATCAACCTTTAAGCCCTAAAGTGGGTGGATCAACCCTAAGGCCTTGACACTACTGCATCCCCAACAAGAAAATTTGCATGGTCATTTGACTTTGCGATCTATGGGAAGGCTCAATCAATTTGTGGATAACAGATCAACCCTAGGACTTTGAAGCCTTGAAGTTGGTGGAACGTTCCTGGGATTTGGGGTTGTTGTAGTCCCCTTCAAATGATTTTGTGAGATTTTTTGTTTCAGTGATATGCATGATCCATCTGCTAGGTGGATAATGTTGATTTGATCTTCAGTTAATTTTGATTGGCAACCATGACTCCATTATCTTTTTAATGGAATATCCTTTCTGTAGACAACCGGGGATAACTTATTTTGTTATAATTTTGGACTAGGAAGTTGAGAATAAGGTCGTTGTCGCTTCACTTTAAGTGACAAATCTAAGATTCTATTGGTAAATACATAGTGAATATTTTAGGAAATGGAGCTTCACAAGCTTGCTTTCTGGAGGCTAGGTTTCCCCGGACTCCTAAATCACTGTCATTTGGGTGTTGTGTTTCAATTGTTACTTCCAGTTTGTTGTTCATTGGGTTGCTGCTACAAAGGTAAAACTTGGGCTTTCATCTCGAATTGCGCATCATCACTTTGAATGCCCATGGAATGCAACAGGTTGGTTTTTTGTTGTTGTTGTGAGAATCAATACATGCACAATGAATGTCCCAAACAAATTTGTGAAGAAGGTAGAATCAATTCCTCATTTGGACCTAGGGTTTTTCTCCCCAACAAAAAAAAGTGGTACTGTTGAAAAAGGGTTATTGGGAATGTTTATTGGCTAATGGCCAGGTTATGAAGTTGTTGAAGATTGGGTTTTTGATAACTAGGAAAATCATGAACCCAAGAGAATTTTATATTACGAAAATGGGTATTACGCATTTATTTTTTGAGAACCAAGAAAATAGAGACCAAATCTATAAGTCTAGTTCTTATTTCATGACTACCATAGGCTTGTTTCTCACTGATTGGTATTTGGAATTTAATCTCATGATCGAAATTTTGTCTACATTTATGTGGATCAAATTGTCATTTATCGCTCTTCTTTGCTAGAGTAAGGGCATTTTTAAGGCTATAGGAGATAAATTGGTCTAATTTATCACAAGTGGCATGGAAAATGGAAACAATTTTTTTGTGCTTATATTTGTGTTGAAATATAATAGATTTCACAAAAGGCCTCTCTGAAATGATTTTGCTAAATCTAGATGGTTGGTCTCACCTCCAGGTTCTGGATTATGAACATGTCCCTTTCAAGTGTAATATGTTTCATGAGTATGGACACTTTGTGAAAAGCTATACAAAGGCTTAAAATTCTCAAAGCTCTCCAAATCCATTGCCTCCTAAATTAGAGAAAGGAAAAATTAAGCAAATGTTCATTCCAATTAAAAGGAAACACAAGAATCATATAAATAAGAAGAAACAGTCATGTAAGGATGAATCTTAGCATCAACCCCTAACAATAGTTTTGATTTCCTAAGTGTTCCAAAGGCAAAAGGTGAGAATCATGAGGTCCAAGTGGATCAACGAGTACCATCCAATAATACTCCTTTTTCAAAGGTCCCTCTTGATCTGAAAAATGGATAAAGATCAAATCAAGACTCTCCAAAGAAAACTTATGTGGTGGGAAAAGTTTCTCCAAAGGTCCCTTACGCATTGAAAGATGAATAAATTGGTGAAATGGTCAAGAGGAAGTTCTCCTCTTTTCCTCCTTGTTAGAAAATATAACTATGTTCGGTCTTCAATAATGTATGTACTTGTCAAAAGAATAAAGAAAATACTTTTTATTATTGTAAGAATGACTTATTAAAGAATCCGTTTCATGTTTGGGTCATCATTATATTAGTAAAAGTCCCCATTGTGGACTCCTAAGATTAATATTGAGTTTATAGAGTCATTGTACATTCGAAGAAACCCTTCTTGGGATTTTGAATCATTTTAAAAGGTTTTGTATCAAGTGAAAGATGAATTATGCACCCTCCACATCATTTCAGCCCAAGAGAGATCAAGTCAGCCTAAGGACCCTGATTCGACCCACAAGAAACCTATATATACAAGGAGGTCAAAGTCATTTGGAGTATTCACTCTCAAGCAAGTTCAATATCTCAAGAAGAGTTGGAGAAGTGTGAATTTTGTTGCTGGGAGGTCGAAAGAAGTGTGATTTTGGGGGAGTATATAGAGAGGAATAAAATTGATTTTTTGGTGCCTCTCTCTCTCTATTTTGTGGTTTGGGTTGGGATATCGAAGTCTCCTATTATTTTTTTGTTGTCGGCTGCATGTTGGTCTTGGTCTAGGGTAGAAAATCTCAAAGAATACTATTGAAAGGAAGAATTATCTTAACTTGGTTTTCCCCTCGAGGGGGGTTTAACCCTGGCATGTGCCTATATCTTGTGTCTCTTGTTTTTTTATCTTCATACACACAATATGGGAATTTCTTGATGAAACATAAGATAATAAAGAAGTAAAATAAGCCAACACACTCACAAGTAATTACCAAGAAAGGAGAATCAAACCCTTGATATAATATCTTTGATTTTCCAACATGGTATCAGAGCTAAGGTCAAGAGAAGTTGAAGATCACTTTTTTGTCATGGATTCTCCCTCTATGGTGAACTACATAAGATTGGGTTACAACATTTTTGGTAGATGGATCAAGAAGGTCATCTTATACTTGTTCAACAAGGTCAATAGTCAAGGATTCTTGGTTTCCCTTATAGGTTCTTTTACTCATGACAATGCATGGATCATTGATAGTGGAGCATCGAGACACATGATAGGTGAAAGCAAGCAACTTCACACATTATCAAAGGATCCATCCTCTCATGAAGTGGAATTGGGTGACAAAAAAATCTATGTTTTTAGAGGCTTGGGATCAACATCATTAAAGTTGGATAATGGATCGAAGCTACATCTCAAGAACATTCTCTATGTTTCACGTTTGAAAAAGAATTTACTTTCTATTTATTGTTTAGAAGATAAAGGGGAAAGGATTGCTTTTGTTGATGGAAAAGTATTGGTTTGGGGAAAGACTCAGCATTGATAAAGTTAGGGTTATTGGAGTTCGTGAAGGAAGCCTTTTCGGGTTATCACACCATCTCCTCAACCCTTAGTTCATATGGAAATAAGTCCCATTGAACTATGGCATTGGAGGTATGACCATCTTCATTACAGGGTCATCCCTACTCTTAGTCAACTGGTTCATGGTATTCCTAATATGAATTTAGATCATGAAAGTGTGTGCAGGGATGCTCTTTGGCGAAGCATACTATAGAGTCATTTCATATTAGTGAAACTAGGTCTAAAGAAATATTAGACCTCATATATTCCAATGTGTGTGGGCCCATGTTTGACAAATGACTTGGAGGTCTTATTTACAATGTAACATTCATTAATGACATTCTAGGAAGACATGTCTCTACCTACTCAAAACTAAATATGAAGTATTCGATAAGTTCAAGGAGTTCAGGGTTGAAGTGGAAACCCTAACTGAAAGAAAGATAAAAAAATATGAGGTACGACAATGGTGGGGAATACACTTCTAAGAGTTGCTTTCATATTGTAAGATGAAGTTATTAAGAGGAAGCTCATTTTCCCCTAGTATCCCGAACAAAATGCATTCGCTGAAAGGAAGAATAGGTGAATTGAAGGCGGCATTCGAACTATGCTCCTTGATCAAGATCTACCGAAATTCTTATGGGGTGAAGCAGTGATGACTGCCATGTATATTCAAAATAGAAGTCCTCATAAGAGTCTTGATAATACTACACTAGAAGAAGTATTCAAAGGGTAAAATTCAAGTGTGGATCATCTCTGAATCTTTGGACGTCCAACATATATACATGTTCTGAACGATAAGCAAAAGACATTTGACTCGAAAAGTATCAAGGGAATATTCATTGGTTATAGTCTTTCCTCAAAAGCATATAGAATATACATAAAGGAAGGAAGACACATTGAAGTAAGCACGAAGTCATATTCGATTAAAATCAAGCTTACAAGAAATCAAAGGATAATCCTATTGATTTTGATGATGAAGAAGTTCTTGTATTTGAAGAATAAGAAGTTCTTCATGACAACTCTACTACAAATGTTGAAGAAGAAGGACCAAATGAGTCTATTCAACCGGTGGTTGTCCCAACCAAAAGGAAGAGGCCAAATTGTTTGAAAGATACATTAGAATATTTTGAAGGACATGAAGCTACAAAAGGGTCCTCCTAGGAAAGTAAGAAACTAAAGAGATATTTTGGCTATCTTGCATATATGAAAAAGTTAATTAAAGTTGAACCATCTACATTCAAGGGAGATGAGCATGAAGAGGTTTGGAAGAAATTTATGTAGGAAGAATATCAATCGATCATGAATAATGGGGTTTGGGAGCTCATTCCTAGATCTAGTGACAAATCGGTTGTCACATCAAAGTGGATCTATAAGATCAGACATGTTGTTAATGGGAGTATGGAAAAGTACAAAGCAAGGTTCATCGCAAGGGGTTTCTCTCAAAAGGAAGGTATTAACTATGAAGAAACCTGTGCACCTACAACAAGGTACACTACTATTAGATCATTGATTTCATTGGATGCTATAATGGGTTGGAATATCCATTGAATGGATAGGAAGACCGCATTTCTAAATGGTACCATTAATGAGGAAGTGTACATCAAACAACCCGAGGGACTTGAAGTGAATAGCAGGGACTCTCATGTTTGCATACTCAAGAAGGCCCTATATGGTTTGAAGCAATCACTAAGGGCATTCTATGCAAAATGGATGCATATCTACTTAGAATTGGGTTCTTGAAGAGTACTGATGATCTAAATATATACATCAAGGTCGTGAATAATGAGTCTGTCATTATTCTACTATATGTGGATGATCTATTCAACACTGGTGCAGAATGCAAGAAGATGTTGGGAGATGAATTTGAAATGAAGGATCTAGGACTGATGCATTACTACCTAGGTCTAGAAGTATGGCACAGACATGTGGAGATATATTTAGGTCAAGGAAATTACATCATCAAGTTATTGCAGAAATTTGGGATGATGGATTCCAAGTTGATGAATACTCCTATGATCACTAACCTCGAGAAGTTGAGGAGCTCCGACTCTAGTCTCGTGGATCCTACCTCATATCGACAGTTGGTAGGTTCCCTAATGTATCTGGTAAATACTAGGCCAGATATATGTTTTGCAGTAAACATTCTTAGTGAGTTTCAGTTAGAGCCTCGTCATGATCACTCAATAGTTTCCAAACATATATTTAGGTATCTTCATTGCACTATACATCACTACCTAAAGTATGATAGTAAGGAAGTCAAGTTAATTGGCTTCACAGAATTTGATTGGGGTGGAAGTGAGACCAATGGAAGGAGCCCTACTAAAGGATGCTTTAGTTAGGGAGCTGCTATGATCTCATGGATGAGTAGGAAGCAAGATCTCGTTGCATTGAGTAGTGCCGAGGCAGAATATGTGGCTACATGTGAGTAGGAAAAGAGGTTGTTTGGTTAAGAAAGCTTCTGACATATTTGTTCGAGAAGTGTTTGGGTCCTACTGTGATTAATTGTGACAATCAAAATTGTATCAAGATGTTTGTAGATCCCATGTTTCATCTGAGGGCGAAACATATCAATAATAAGTTCCGCTTTATGAGGAACTTGGTGCAGGATGGGATCGTGAAGTTAGAGTATGTCCTCACAGATGAATAAGTAGCAGACAAACTAACAAAGGCTCTTCCTAATAAGAATTTGAATATCTAAGGAACCTATTGGGTTTGGTAGATTTTGGTGATTGTATTGATGATAAGGAAATGGAAGAGATATGTTGAGGCTTTGCGAGTGAAGTATTTCCTGGGGAGACATCAGGTTAGCACTTTGTGTTGACATCTAGATCTCGAAGTTGAAAAAGTTGGTGTTGCTTATTGAGCTTTGTTTTGGATACAAACCTGTATGTTTGGGTTGGTGGTTAGCAAGTAAGCCTAATGGTACTTAGAGGGGCTTAAAGCTTGAGTCCACCTTAGTCCCACCTGGATAGATTCCCTGGTCAGGAATCTAGTCCATGGCATTGTGGTGTTTAAATTGTTGAGTGACTGGTTGGATAGATTCCCTGGTCAAGAATCTAGTCCATGGCATTCTGGTGCCTAAAGTCCTTCATGTTTTTCATATAGTTTGAGATCTTCCATTGTGTTTGTACATTATTAATACCTTTCTAGTTAAGAGGGAGTGTTAGAAAATGTAACTATGTTCGGTCTCAATAATGTCCCTGATTCATTATGTAATGTACTTGTCAAAAGAATAAAGAAAATATTTTTTATTATTGTTACAATGACTTATTAAAGCATGGTTTTCATGCTTGGTTCATCATTATATTAGTCAAAGTCCCCATTGTGGACTCCTAGGATTAATATTGAGTTTATATAGTCATCGTACACTCGAAGAGACCCTTCTTGGGCTTTCGAATCATGTAAAAATATTTTGTATCAACTCAAATATGAATTTTGTACCCTCCACATCATGTCGACCTAAGAGAGATCAATTCATCCTAAGGACCCTCATTCGGCCCACAAGAATCCTATATACACAAGGATGTTGAAGTCATTTGGATCATTCACTCTCAAGAAAGTTCGATATCTCAAGAACATCTAGAGAAGTGTGAAGTCTATTGTCGGGAGGTTGAAAGAAGTGCAAGTTTGGGGAAGTCTTTAGAGAGGAAGAAAATCAAGTTTTTGGTGCCTCTCTCCCTCTGTTTCATGGTTTGGTTTGGGAGATCTAAGTCTTCTAAGATTTCGTTGTTGTCGGAAGTTCCTGCCTAGTCGAAGTTGTTGGAAAGGGTCGAAGATCTAGGAGGCTAACATGGTATGGAGAGAAAGTATGGTCTTGGTCTAGGGTAAAGAGTCTCAAAGAATACTATTTAAAGGAAGAATTATATTGAGTGGATTTTTCCCTCGAGGGGGGGGTTTTCCCAGGCATGTGCCTATATCTTGTGTCTCTTGCTTTGTGATCTTCATTCACACATAATATGGTAATTTCTTGATGAAAGATAAGATAATAAAGAATTAAAAGAAGCCAACACACTCACAAGTAATTATCAAGAAAGGAGAATCAAACCCTAATATGATATCTTTGATTTTCCAACACTCCTTCCTATTCAAATGTGCCTAAAAACCAAATTTTTTCCTCACCAATAACAAGAGGCGGGAAAAATCATAGGATAAAAAACTATGGTGCTGAGATTTTTCTTTCCTCTTGTGGGTCAAGCAGTGGGTCGCCTTCGAGCATTTTATAGAAATATTATGTTTTTGCATTTTCTTGTGAAATCAATTTGTTAAAATTTACTCCTATTGTCATGAAAAAGTAAGAATAAATATTTTAAGATTTAGTTTTGGACATTTCCCCTTGTTCTTCTTGGGAGAAGGTTGGATCATGCAAAAGTAATGTCACTCCTAATGAACTTGAGGTGCTAAGGGTTGGTCTTCTCAATATAATATATATACTTTTCTTGTTAGATTTAAAAATGAATATATTAATAAGCATTTCATATTTATTTACCTAAAAACCTTACAAGTTTATTTGTCTAATTATTAAACACAAACAAATAATAAAATAAAATAAATTGTTTTAATATATAGAAATAAATGAAATTAAAAACACAAATTTGATATTTATTACATTTATTTTTATTTTTCATCCTGAATTGAAAATATATTTATATTTCATAAAAATTATGCTAAGCGCATAACAGTACAGCATTTACATGTATTTTTTGCTAGTCTATATTGATCAACACTATAGCAAGCAACAAATTTTTAAATTGTGATCGAAAACTATGCGCTAGAGTAGGCACAAGAGTGTTACAATGCTTTAAAAATTGTTAGCTTGTATATCCTCCCAAAAAGACTCACTAAAAACTAACACTTACAAAACATGGTTTGAGAGAAAGCTCAAGGAACTAGGGTTAAGCATAGATGCCTATCCATTAAGGTTTCGTTTTGCTAGATGGACCCCCACTTTTGTAAAATGGTCTGCCTTCTTATTGTTGTGTCTATGAACATGAATAAAATATTTTGAATGAGAGCTTCCTAGCACATGATAGGCCCTTTTTACAATGACTTGAAGTTTGATGTCAAATGAAAGAGAGCCATTGATGAAGTGGCACAAGAGAATGGAAATGACTAATGATAATGAAATCTTGAATGCTATTCTTCGTAACGAGAGAGTGACCTTGCATAAGCATTTAGGCTTCTCCTTGGTTATTTGTGGCAAATCCTAAATTCCAAGAGAAGCGGTGTTCCCATTGATTTGATCTTTAGAATGATATTATATCTACTACATTTAAATACCTAATAAAACTACAATTCTTTTATGAATTATGTATTCATAGTCACATAATATAACATAATGGTACAAATATTTTAAAACTAATATTTACTAAACATTAAATTTTAATAATTTAAATTTATTTTTTATATATCATATTACACACAATGTTATATAGATATATAATGATATATTACGAAAACGAAACATAACACGATACACTACAGTACAACACAACATATTATAACACTATAAATAACAAAAACTTAAAAGGTAACAATTAATTTGAAAAAAACAATTATTAAATATAATTCTATAAGTTCATTTTAATTAACATACTTGTGAGTGGTATAAATATATATCATATAAAGGTGGAAGGAATGGGAGGGGTTATCCTTTTCCTTGAAGAAAATCAAATTTTAGGTATGCTTGGGGTATGGGTACATGAACTAGCATCCAAGATAAATTTTTCACTGTGTGGAAAGGTCTAGAGCTTGCTATAAGAAAGGGTACAAGGAGAAGGATGATCTAAGAAGATTTTATGATTGTCAAAAGGAAAATCTTCAAATCTCAGTTGAAAAATTCCCACCAAATTCCACAATTATGAATAAGATAGCACTACAATTACAAAAAATTGAGGACATTGCTATCTACCACATATTCAAATATTTAAACATGGAAGCAGACAAACTTGACGATGAAGGGGCAATGTTGAGGCAAGGTATATTAGAACAAAATCAAGGATAGAGGATTTTCTCTCCACTCCCATGAGACACATCCTTTTGGTTTCACTCGAATTGGTTGGCCAATTTGGCCACTGGTTGACCTACAGGAGGGGCATTGAATTTGAAAGTATTTTCATGAGAGTTATAACTATCTCCATGTGTAAGAAACCCCATATTATCCCTAGCCCCCACTAAGAGTAGAAAGAGGCAATTACTCTACTGACCCAACTCCAATGTCCAATTATGGAAATTGGGTCTAATTTTTTTTACCTTTTCCAACTTCCTAAAAAATTACAGCCAATGACATCATTATGTTCATCTCTTCGAGACTTTTCCAATGATATAAAATGTCTTCATCTGACTCCTAGGTCAAAAGATATTGCCATTAACAATAAATTCAATTCATTATTAACCATATAAATTGTTGGCCTATTTGATTTGTTTTAAATGGGATTTGATATGTAATTCCTTCTTGTTGATCTAACCACAACTCTCCATAGATTTGAATTTTAATACCTTGTACTCCTCTCCACTTCAAATCTTTATTTTTATGGAAAATTACATTCTTATTGTAGGATCCTAGATCTAGGTAGATCCAAAATTAATGACTTTCGAGAGGCATACAAATTTGATGACGTGTTGTTATATAGTCAAAGGTTATCTAAGAATATCTCATATTTTTCTTTTGCCCCATAGCTTTCATTGTGGATGCACAAGTTGAGTATGGAATGTTTGGAAGTGACCACCTCCAGGAATCATGCCCTTGAGCCTTAGAAGTAATTAGGGGAAAATTTGTTTGATTAATGGTCATGGTGGAAATATCACAAGGACAAGGAAGTTGGTGCTCATCTATTGAAAAAACTGGAGAAGGCATGCCTCTAAACACTAAGTAAATATGGAACCTTCAATAAAAGCTAGGCCCTCCCAAATTTTATAATTTTCAAGTGTTTTTATATATTATGAATATGGAACCTTCAATAAAATCTAGGCCCTCCCTAATTTTATAATTTTCAAGTGTTTTTATGTATTATAAATATGCACTTTTTTGTGAGAATGTTGAAGTCTATGGGAGATACCAATGTAAAATTGTAGTTTAAAAAGCCCCCTAAAGCAAGATAATCTTGTTATGGTTAAACTTGAATACCAAAACCTTTAAAATTACTTAAGCATATAAATGGTTATGGCAATGCAACCAAATATTTTAATACAAGTGCTATTGTTTTAAAAAAAATAGAAAAGTAAATAGATAAATATAGTTTAAAATGTCAAGTTAACAACCATGTACATTTTGTATGTATAAAAAAAATATCATGTAATAAGAATCAAATTATAAAATGTAAAATTCAAAACCATATACATTTCATTATCTTATATGCATTATTCATTTTTATCTAAATAAGATATAAATTAATTAAATTAATTCAAGTTTATATTTACAATATTCTAATAGAAAATAAAAATACAAACTTGTGATAAATTATATATGCAAGTAAACAATACATGACACAAAACATTATATTATAACACAACATAAATAATTATTTAAATTTAAAATTTTATTTGTATAAATATTTAAATTTTAAATAGCAACTAAGGGGAAACTCAATTGGGGAAGGTAGTGAAAATGAAATGCTATATGAGAGGATGGTTCAAATCCCCTTATTCACCTATACTTGCTAAAGGGGCATACATAGGCACCTAGATGTTATAGTGACATTGCAATCAATTCCATACTAGCACAAGACTAGCCCACTTAATACAAAAGTATGTATGTTTTTTTCTTCTTTAAAAAAATACACCGATTTCTCTAACATTAAAAGAAATATTAAAAAAATATAAAAATAAAATATTTAAATTTAAATGTTTAATTTTTATTAAATAATATAATTTTAAATGTCAAAATCATTTTTTAATATCACTTTTATTACAAATTTATTATTTGCAAAACTCTAAAATTAAAATTAAAATTAATAATAAAATTATTTATTTAATTAGAAAATAATAACTCTATCCTACTGAAAGATAAGTTTTGGCCATGTTTACAGTTATGAAAGTAATGCTCAAGTACATTTGTATCAAAGTCAACTTATATTCATATTTTATAACACATAAAGTATACAAATTAATTAAATTTAAAATAAATAATATAATAATTTATATTGTATTTACAAACTTTTTTAAAATATATCTTATTAAACATCAAAATTTAATAACCTTCAATTTATTTAAAACACATAATATTATGCACAATATTATATGCTTACAATCATATATACACACATAACACATCAATTTTTATTAAATAATATATTTTAAATCTCAAAATTATAATTTTTAAATATAACTTTACAAGTTCATTTTTAACCAATCTCTCAACTATATATCACTTAAATAAAAATTCATTTTTACTATAAATTTATTATTGGTAAAACTCTAAACAATATAATATATTATATATATATATATATATATATCAAATTTTGTAAATTTATGTTTTTGCAAAATTCCTAAAATTAAAATTATTAATTTAATTAGAAAAGAATAGATTTTAGCAAGATAATTTTTGCCATGTTTACATGTTATGAGAAAGAACAACTCAAGTGCATTTGTATCACCTCACTTATGTTTGGTATGAAGGGTATCATGAAAAAGATTTGAACCCAAGACTTCAAGTTCTCTGAACTCTAATTTCCACCCCATTGCCAATTGAGACACCCTAAGTTGATATTACTCACTTACATCATTTCCACACCCATTGCCAATTGAGACACCCTAAGGTGATATTATTCATTTACATCATTTCCACACCCATTGCCAATTGAGACAAGGTAAGGTGATATTATTCACTTATATTTAAAAATAAATAAAACTCATCATTTAACATATACAAATTAATTAAATTAAAAAATAATAAAAATACAAATTTATAAAAGTGCAAGTAAGAATCATACTTCATAACATAAAGAATGATGGATAAACACAAAGAAAAAAATATAAAAATATGAAAGTGATAAAATTCTAGTTTTAAAATAAGAAGGTAAAAAATATATACATTTATATACTTACTATTTCAAGTAATTCATACACACAAATAAAAATAAACATAAACATATTTATCAAATATATTATTCATTTATATTAAAAAAAAATCATAATTTTAACACACATAAATTAATTAAATTAAAAAAAAATAAAAATAAAAATTTCTAATATTATAATTGTACAATTTTTAAAAAAATAATATTTTATTAAACATCAAATTTTAATAACCTTTAATTTAACTAAAAATATCATATTAATAATGTAAATGGGTTAAAAATCAAATTTTAAAATAAGTAGTTAAAAACCATATAATATACTCTGCTATTTCAAATAATTCCTAAAATAAATAAAATCAACATATTTATCAAATATAATGTTCATTTATATTTTAAAAGAATATGAAACTCTTGGTTTTAAAATATACAACTTAAAATAAAATACAAATACAAATTTATAATTTTACAAATTTTTTAAAAATAAATATTTTAATTAAAATTCAAATTTTAATCACCTTCAATTAGAGTAAAAATATCATAATGATAATGTAAATGTGTTAAAAATCAAATTTTAAAATGAAAAATTAAAAACCATATACATTTTATATTTATTTTTTCATAAAGAAAAAAACTAACAATCTTTTATTAATAAAAGTTGTTACATAGTTCATAGGTCTTGTATACTATAGTTCACTAGGAAACATAGTGCTCTAAAGAGTGTATCAACAAAGAAATCATAGAAAACATGCAACAAATAGAGATGAAAAACATTGCAAAGTCACAAGTAAAGCACAAACTTATTAGTCCAAAAGAGTAAATTAGAAAACATGTAACAGCTAAAGATGAAAAACATTGCAAAGTCATAAGTGAAGCACAAAACTTATTAGTCCAAAAGAGTAAAATGCCCCATCTAGTGTTGAGAGGTGGAAGCAAACATAGCCAAGGGGGCATATTTATCAGCTCGTGATAGATATGGGGGAATGAAATGTGGCTAAATGAGGGAGGATGACCTAAAATTTGCTTAGTCCAATGGTGCATTAAGGGGATAGCCACATAGGAAATACCCCTAACCCAATCAATGTCCAATTTGGAGTCTCCAACCACTTTGATCTTTTCAATGGCAAGCCAGCCTGTCCAACTTGATGTTAACACCACAACCAAAATTGTCCTTCATGCAAGCACCATCAAAGAAGCCAACTCCCCTCGAAAAGTCCAATTGTGTGATAGATGCCACTCTACACCTAATGCATGGGCCTCCAAGATCCGACCTCCACAAAATAATCCATGATGCCCAAGCAGGTTAAGTGATCTATATAGAGGATTTCTATGTCAATAAATCCACCATTATACTCTACTATTTCAAGTAATTACAAATAAATAAAAATGAAATAAACATATTTATCATATATATTATTAGTTTCCTGGATGCTAGTATTTAATAGCACCGATACAACACAACAAATATAGGCTCGCAAGTGGCGTGGCCACATCGCCGCCCACGCTTCCACCAAGAAGCTCACCGCCGAAATTAATCGCATTTTAATGCTTTGTGAGGGCCAAGGAAACCTCGTTCTGATCCATAAAATGGTGATTTCGAACCACCCTCCTCTGCATCACAGGTTGCGATCAAGAAAATATGCCTCATTTGCGTCACGAAGTGTGTTGTAGAAGCAGCTGCAGCAGGGGAAGAGCAATTCACCCCCCCCTCGATGTCCCTCTATGACTCCGCCCCTTTGGATTCCTCCTCCCCCTCGACGACGGCTCATTCCACGGGTCGTTATCTTGCCACTCACAACGGTAGAGGGTCTACTCGGCGTGCTCAGATGGCCGACTCTAAGCATGCTAAAGAGACTCGCCTATTGGCTCTGTCCCGATACTATAACCTAGCCACTCCACCCAATTCTAGTGTCGTTACACAATGGAACGCCCTTGCATAATTGCTACCATTTCAATTGCTTTCACAGAGGAGCCTCAAAGCTCTAACATTCCAGCTCGCAACACCAGCAGAAGGAAAACTCATGGTAGTAACTCTTGGACTCTCAAAACCCATGATGAAGCTCGAGACCGAACAAGCACAACTAAGCAAAACTCAAGGATAGAATATTCCAGGCGGATACATGAATATGGAGCTACGACAGCACGAAGAAGATGACATGGAAGCATACAGGTGTCTAATTGTGGAGGAACCTCTGCCACCTAATGACACCTAGTGACCATTGTTTACTTTAAGTTTTTAGGTTTTGAGCTCGGGGTCAGCAAACTTAGGGGTCTTCTCTATTGTTTATTTTTGTAATTGTTTCCATTTTTTAGGTTTTGTTCAAAAAACTATTCCATTAGCGTTTTACAGGCTCGTTCCCCTCGGTGGCACACTCCTCTAGTTTTAAACTAGTTTCCCCCATGTGGGTAGTCATTTCCAATTATTGTTTGTTAAACATGGAATAATCTGAGACACGATTTGCATAGGCTAGTGCCTCCATGTCGTATTTTTTGGTTACATTAATAGAATTAGTCATATTTAAAAGAAAAAAAATATTATTAGTTTATATTTAAAAAGAAATTAAAAAAAAATAATAATAAAAATACAAATGTATAATAGATGATTTGTATGTCAATAGATCCACCATTATACTCTAATATTTCAAGTAATTACAAATAAATAAAAATGAAATAAACATATTTTCTTTTATATTTAAAAACAAATAAAAAAACAAAAAAACATTTTAAAATAATATTTATTGAACTTCAAATTTTAATAACCTTCAATTTTATTAAAAATATCATATTATGCATAATTTTACACGAGTACAATCATAATATACATCACAATACACTTGGCAAATTACAACACAACATAAATATATAAATTTCTAATCCTGTAAATTTTTAAATTCAATTATTGTTTTTTATCAAACATTTTAAATCTCACTTGTGGTTGGTATATAGGATATCATGTGAAATCCATATAAATATGAAAAAGGAAAACATGAAGAATCAAAGTTTAAAATGTGAAATGTGTAATGTAAAGTTGAATTTTTTATTTTTTTATTCACAAATTTATAAGAGAATTACTCTCATATTAATTAATCAAACAAATTATAATGTTAGAAATCATTTGTATATCACTTAAATAAATCCATCAAAATAGACATGATTTTTAAATTTTAGCGTTATTATAAAATTATGAATTGGAAAAGTCCACAATTATAAACAATGTTAAAACTCTAGAAAAAAAGATAGAAAAAGTAATTTTTTAAGACAAAAGATTTCTTTGTCTTAAAAAATGTCTTAAAATTACCCTTGGTGTAGTAGTGCCTCATGGGCTTCTCTGCTATGTTATCACCAAAGCTTCTATGTGATTATAACCTAGCAACCCTTATGGTTTTCTTAGTTATACTATAAACAAATATTCTTAGTGATTATGAGTTAGCAAGCCTCATGGGTTTTTGAGTTAAGCTATCAATCATGCTTCCCTCTCCTTCATTTTTCTAAGTCCCATTATTCTTGTCAACCCCTATTGCAATTCAGTTTTTCTTACCACCCAATAACCTCATGGCCTCCCTATCTTTTTCTTGTTCCTTTTCTTTGCTTATATTGTGCATATGAATCTCAAATGTTTGTCCTTTTTTTTCCATGGGATCCTCTCAACCTCCTCCTTTTTCCACGAGAGACTCCCAAAACTTCCACTCACTGGTCATGGTTCTAACTCACTTTTCCTCCTCTTCTCTTCGGTAGCTTCCACTTACTCATCGTGGTTCTAATTAACTATGCCTCCTATTCTCTTCATCCCACGAAAATCTCCCCAAATTATACTTACTCGTCATGATTCTAAAAAACTTTGCCTCCTCTTCTCTTCAAGATCCTCCCCGAATTGCACTTACTCATCATAGTTTTAACTGACTTCACCTCCTCTTTTCTTCTTTGTTTCAACAAATGAAATTGTTTGTCTCCTTGTGTGGGCTATGGAGGGAGACTAGTGCTTTGGAACAAACAATTCATTCATAGATTCTTTTCCCAATAGGAACATGAGCATGACATATCAAGAAGCTCATGACTCACATTTATAACTCCAAGTCCCTTAAGCAAGATCCCTTTCTCAAACTGTGAAATACATGCCCCTTTCCCTTAGCCATTTTTTAATTTATGGTTACATAGTTACAAGATAATGTTTATAAGGGGAATTAACCCATAAGGAATGTCACACCACTTTTCTCACACTTGATAGTGGCAGTAGATGGGCTACAACATTTCGAGGTGGTGAGTACAACATGTTTCATCTATTGAATTCAATTCACTATTTTTTTTTAACAAGGTCGAATAATTTTGTATTATAAAAAGCAAAAAGAGGATTGAGTCCTGTTACATTTCGAGTGCGAAAGGTCTTTTGTGGAGGCGCAGAAGGGGAGCACATTCACTACCTCGACGTAAGAGACCTTGTTTTTAAAATGTTGGAAAAGAACATACCCATATTTCCGAACAAATTGACCAAGAAGCAAGCAAAATTTGCAGTTCATTTGAGGAAGGAGACAAGGATTTCACCAAACATGGTTTACAGATTCCTCAGGATAACGACCCTTATATCTTGAGGAAGCTTCACCCTATTCGCTTTGGTTCAGAGAGTTTATATAATCAACTGCATCTTCAATATGCTTACACTTATCCTTCA
Organism: Pinus taeda; assembly: GCA_000404065.3. NCBI lineage: Eukaryota > Viridiplantae > Streptophyta > Pinopsida > Pinales > Pinaceae > Pinus > Pinus taeda. The sequence goes on from APFE030544351.1 coordinate 17,809, forward strand.
GCGCTTCAATCTCAGCTCTCTGGTTCTTGATTTCAGTTTGTTTGTATTTATTCACACTCTTCATCTTAGAACAGAGGTCATTGAGTGTTTGAATGAAGCGACCAATCATGAAAAGATTGGCACGACACAGAGTGCAACTATCATTTTTCTCCACTTTTTCTAAAGGATTAGAAAACATCTTGAATGGCTTGTCAATTGAGTTCCTCTTCTAATCTCTGACCTTATGCTATGAGCTTCTGAGCTTGCTGGAGTGATAGCTGATGCTGAAAGCTATTGGGGTCTATCTATGAAAGATGGGTATATGACAGGAGAGAGTCTCGAGCCTATTGGACTAGGACTTCCAAGAGGAAGGAAAGCTGAGAGCGCTAGAGAGGTCTGGGAAGAGCGACGAGTGACCATACATAGAAGTTCCTCTGAAATTATGAAAGGGACCAAGAACGGAGTTGAGAAGGAATATAGTGGGATACGGAGTAGGAAGAGCACACTCGATGAGAAAAAAAGGAATCGAGCTTCTTTTCAACAGAGAATGATTCTGATCAAAGGGGTTAGTATCAATGGCCTTAGAAGGCAAGATTAGAGGCCAAAAGAGGAGAGATAGAGCCTCAAAAAGTAGGAACCTATACACTCTTAAAACAATGGTGAGTCTACAGGAAGAGTCGGCTTGCAACATAGGACTAATTCTATAAATGACTTGCTTACCTCTACTCGGCCCCTGCGCGTTGGGATTGCTACAGAGAATGCTGATCACTATTAGCTCACCTCCCTTTTTGAGCCTGATGCTCTCTCCCTCCAGTTGCGCGATGAAGATTCTGATGGAGGTTCCTGAACTTGGGATGCTTTTTATAGGCTTGATTTAGCTTACTATACTCGTGATTCTTCTATGCTTTCTCAAGAGTAATCCCCTTAAAACCATGCTTGCCCGACTTTCTGTTCAAATTAGTAAGGGTGGTACCATGATTAATATGACCTATATAAGCTATATTCTAATCCTGGAGGTGGTTTCTTTTCTGGAGCATATCACAAAGCCTCTGATTCTTCATAATGAAGATATTCCTCTCTGCACGAGAAGGATTGGCTGAGATATTCCTGCCAGACAAGTACAAGAGGATCTCCTGCTGCTTATTCGTATGAGGGAGCTTTGCTTCTTTCGAGTTGATGTGTTTATCTGTGCTTTGGATCTTGGACCAAGCCTCTTGAAAAGGCAAATTAAGGGATTGATTTTTCATAAGTATCTTAGATTTCTTTCACTTTCCCAGCCCTTCGATCCATTGCCTTGTTCACAAGTGAATCAATGTTTTGATTGTCGTTCCTTAGAACATGTTTAAAAACAACATTTCCCATAATTTTTAAGTTGTCCAAAATTCTTTCCCTGATTTTATTTAATACTTGATTTTTAAAGTCTCTCCCTGCTTCCATTGTAGCAATTATAATCGTTGAGTCTCCAATTATGATTATATCTTTACCTTGAAGTCCTTTGTGAATACTAGTGCCCATAAGAAAACTGTAGGCCTTCACCCTACTTTTTGTGATAGTCCCAAGCCCCCATTCATAAGTAGCAATTGTCTCACCATTTGGATCAATTATTAACCTGTCTGCCCCTACTCTTCCAGGGTTATTCTTAGAGGCTCCATCGAAGAAAAGAGTGTAATTTCTTTGATTTTTGGTCTAATCCTCTATCTCTTTTTCATTTCCACGAAGTTTCCATTCTCTAGTTTTCCCTCCTATCTTCTTTAAAATTTGTATCTTAGTTGAGCCTTCCATGAGAGCTTTGCTATACCAAACCTTTTATTCTTTCTTCCAGCTTTTTTGATCCATGATTGGCACACCATTTGCGCTAATCATCTCCGAAATTTTCCCACAAGTTTTGGCTAAAATGGACTCGGAATTTGGCTTTTGGCCTTTAAAAATGCACTTATTCCTAGCTAACCAAATTTACCAACAAAGAGTGGAAAGAAGGCACTTCTAGATTCGAATTATGGCAGGTTTTTCTCTTGACATATGGATAGCTTTTCACCCAAGATTTGTTTAAGGTTATCAACTGCTCAGTTGTGTCAATGTTTATTTCAAGAGGACTGATGAGTTTCTTGCAGCAGTGTTTTGCAATAGTGAAATTCAAGAAGAAATGTTGAATGCCTTCTTCATATTTTTGACATAAGACACAAATAGAGGGGCCATGGAAACCCTTCTTCCTTAAGTTTTCCACCATAAGGATCTTTCCTTTTAGAAGAGTCCAGGTGAAAAAATTTAATTTTGGGGAGGCATTCATTCTTCCAAACAACTGACCAAAGATTTCAGTTTTCGTAATTGCTATGATTTTAGAGAAAGTTGTAGCCTGATTTAACTGTGAAATTGCCTCCGCTTGGGTCCCATATATAGTTTTCCTGACTCCTTTTATTTATGGGAGTATCTCCTACAAGAAGAAGCTTCAAATCTTCCCACTAATTTTTCAGTCTATTGGAAGACACTGAATTCTCCAAGCAATCCATCTGTTTTGTTCCCAGTCAGAGATGGAATATAAAGAGGTTGTGCCTTTCTCATCCCCCCACTCTTTCAGACCTCTTAAATTTTGATGTTGGCTCAAGGGTGCTGCTCCCATTAATCTGTCATTCCAAGTAGAGGTGTCTTTCCCATTCCCCGGATTCTTAGAGATATGGTCTCTAATTTGAGGAATAATTTTCTTGATGAGTTTCCAAATTTGGGTGCAGGGGTGGTCTGGAATAATTTCTGTAAGCATCTTTTACCACTGACAATTAAGATATTTCCTTGAGAGAGCTTCGCCCCACCATTGATCCTTCCCATTTGGCATTCACCACACAAGCTTGATACCAAGGGCCTTGTTTGTTAAACCTGGAATCCTGATAGATATGCCTCCTTTTTCGAAAGGGAGAGTCACTTGATCCCATCGAACAAGACTGAATTTTTTTTAATCTTGTTTTCCTCCTTGCCAAAGGAAGCCTCTAGTGATAAGCTCCATTTGCTTGTGAATGATTTCCGGGGCCAAAATTAAAACATATTGATAAATAGGCAAGGTTGAGAGGAGAGCTTTAATTAAAATTGTTCTCCTTGCTAGATTTAGCCACGTCATCCACCAACTTTGTATCTTCCCCTTCATTTTTTCAATTTGTTTGTTCCAGACCTCTGTCTTAACCATTTCTTTTGTCAGTGGTAAACCAAGATAAATAAAATGACACCATTTTAACTGAACCGGGATATCCATAATTTGAGAGATTGTGTGCATTATATTTATTGGCACATTCCAAGTATAAATTTTGCATTTTTTATTATTTAGAAGGCCTTTTGATACATCGAGGAAATCATGAAGAACTTTTTTGAACCACCTAGATATGATATTAGAGGCTCCCCCAATGAGAAAAGTAACATCAGCAAAGAGCGAGTGGTTTATTTCTTTAACCCTGCGGGCTATTCTAATGCCAATAATTTTCCTTTTTTTTCTTTGACTTTGTATCTGAATACTCAGCGTTTCCACCATAAAGATAAAGAGGAATGGGGAAAGTGGGCACCCTTGCCTCAAACCTCTAGTGCTTCAAAAATATCTTCTTGGCCTACCATTGATCAACGGAGCAATCCAAGGATTGGAAATACAAGCCATAATAATATCAATGAACTTGGGATTGATGCCGAACTTTTGAAGAGTGGCATCAAGGAAATTAAGGTTCATTTTATCAAAAGCATTGGCCATGTCCAGCTTTATAACCATGCCTTTTTCCTTACTTTGGATGCTGCTATGGATGGCTTCCTAAACCAAGATTACATTGTTAGTTATCTATCTTTTTGGGACAAAGCCGCCTTGGTTTTCTAAAATGATACTAAGCAGCATTTTTAGTCTATTTGCCAATATTTTTGTGATGATTTTGTAAGAGGAATTGCATAAAGAGATTGGCCTATATCTATCAAAAGAAATCGGATTTGGTTCTTTCGAGATGAGAGCCAAATGGGAAGCTTTGGTGTTTTCTCCCACTTTATTTTTTTTGAAAGCGTTTTTGATCATCCTTACTAAATATTTTTTTATTGAAGCCCAATGGTTGTTGTAGAAAGCTATGGTGAACCCATCCAGTCCAGGAGCCTTTTCCAAGGGCATGCTCCAAATTGCCTCTCTAATTTCCTCCTCTGTGACCTCTTTTTCCATCTCTCTATTTTGTTTATCATTAATTTTGTTGTTGATTTGATGAAGGAACTCTTTACTGTCCACTTGTTGATCCCCTGCTGAAAGGAGGTTTTTGTAATAATTATAAGCTACCTTTTTATTTTCTCCATTTCCTTTATTTCCTATCCTTCCACTTGAATTTTATCAATTTGGTTGCCAACTCTTCTTATCTTTAAATTGTTGTGAAAAAAGCGGTGTTTTTATCCCCCACTTTAAGCCATAAGCATCTTGACTTTTGCCTAATTTCCTCCTCCTCTTACCTGTTTTGCTTATAAATATCCAAAAAGATTTATTTTTCAAAAGCATGCTCTTGCTCGATATCTCATAGATTTTCTTTCTCCTTACTCCAGTTTTCAAGTTTCTTTTGCACCTCTATTTTTTTATTTTTTTCCTTGAGAGTGTTTCCTCTTGCCCAAGCTTTTAGATCTGATCTTTAACATTTTTAATTTAGTTTCCCATACGTAATGGGGGGAGCCTAAAATAGAGGTTTCAGAGCTTTCTTTTACTAGCTTCCAAAATCTTCCTTGCTATCCCAGAGTTTGTTGTATTTGAAAGGAATCGGATCAAGGTTCTCCAGCCTATCCAAAATCAGCACCACAGGCTTATGGTCAGAGGCAAAAGCGTGCACTATTTTTCTTTTGATGGTTGGGAAGGATGCTGCTATATTCTCTTGAATCAAAATTCTATCTAGTCTTTCCTTTATATTATGTGCTCTCGTTCTTTTATTAATCCAGGTAAATCTTCCATAGCTTGGTGGATTTTCAAAAAGTTTGTGCACTTCTATGATGTCTTTCAGGGCTCCTTTTAAGGGATCACTGAAGTAATTACCTCCCAACTTCTCATCTCTATGTCAAATCAAATTTGAATCCCCTCCTATAACTAGATTTCTCCTTGGACCTTCTTATGCTTCTTATTTTACTAATTCCCAGCACATAGCTTTATCTCTGTAGTGGTTTAGAGAGTATATGTTTATAATGGTATACTTTTCATTCGTATTCTTATTTTTTAGATCTGTCATAACTCAATAATTGTTGAGTTTTTTATTGACGAGTTCCCATTTCCATTTGTTCCACAATGTGTAGATACTACTTGATACTCCAATGGAGTCCATAGCTGTTCCTTAAAAAAAAAATTGAGTCTTAATCAATTTTTGAACCTCTTGGTTGCTGACTTTGGTCTCTTGGATCATAAAAATGTCTCGATGTTTCTGTTTTATTATGTCTTGTGCTGTGTTAGTTTTGAGAGAAGAGCCCAGACCCCTTCTATTCCAAGAGACCATAATCATTATTTACTTGATTTGTGGTGAATTACACCCTTTTCCTTTTGCTGATATTTTCTCCACTTCCTTTTTGTTTGCCGAGGAAGGAATCCATTGGTTGTTGAGTGTCATGGCCATTTCCTTTGGTGTTGCTTCGTCTCTTATTTCTTTGTTGGATTTATTTCCTGCTTTTTTCAGCTGATCCCACACATGGGTGCTTTCTTTGACTTTGTTTCTTGTTAGAATCCGATCAATGGTGGGTGGGGGGAGAGGATAAGCTTTGGGTGGGGGGAGAGGATAAGCTCTGGGTGGGAGAAGAGATGATGGCTAATGCATTGGCTTGGGTAGGGGAACAAGGGGATGGCAAGTCTTCCCCCAAGATTTCAAATGGATTTGAAGTCGGGTTTATTAGAGGGTCCTCGATGATAGGAGGGATATAAGCTGAAGCTAAGGTTTCGAGGGGCTGAGAGGGGTTCGAAACAACTTGTTTATTATGGAGCTTCTTTCGTTTTACTTGTTCCCAAGTATCTTCTTGTTTCTCAACATTCTCAGAATTCTCTACTTCTTTTAATTTACTACACCTATTTCCAAAATGACAATATTCATGGCTTAACTTGCATTTGAAAGGGATTTTCTCATAGTTCAGCTACTCGATGTGAGTCCATTGGTCCATCGTGATTTTTATTGCCTCCGATAGTCCTTTCCCCAGGTCTACTTCCACGCAAATGCGAGCAAAAGCATGCATGTTATCTTTTAGCTCACATATGTATATATACTTGCCAACCGCATTTCCGATAGCTTTCACTCACTCATCGCCCCAACAATGGAGGGGAAGGTGTGGTAATCTCACCCATAACGGCACAATGCTTGGAATGTACATCTGTGGGTCAAAATCCAATGACCATATATTCAAATACAAGCCTCTAGAATCCATAAATTAAGGACCATTTCTGAATATTAGATTCATATCTTGTTTGGTTTCCAATAGGAAAGTGAAATATCTCTTTCCACAGAACCTTATAGCTATTTTCCCTTGTATATTTTCACTCTAGTTTCTCTCCACCCATTTCTGTACCGCTTTGGGGGAGGGCCACAGACCTGTAAATTGTCCTACCAATCCACGTTCAACTAAATATATAGCGGCTTTCCTAGGTAGAGTTTGGGGTAAAGAAATCTCTGGTATGTCTGCTAACTTCTTCACAAATTTGCTAGTAGTTGGCCTGGCTTTTGGAGCTCCATTTTCTGCTATTAAAGCTGCAAATGTTGCTTCTTGTTCATCAATTCCATGCTGAAAGGATGAGTCTCCCCCTGTAGAGAGGGGCATGGTGGAAGAAAACTCAGCCGAGCGAAGGGAAAAGAAAGGGAAGCTGCCGAGGGAGAGGAGAACCATCAGGGAGGGGCCGAGACCAAGCTCAAGGAGGCCCAACAGCAGGGGGATGCCAAGCAAGGAGGCTGCAAGAGGGAGCGAAGGCAGCTAGGTCAAGCCTGCCCACGAGCAAGCCAAAAAAAAAGAAAGAATTCAATTCACTATTGACCATATAGATGGTTGGGCTATTTGATTTGTTGTAAATGGGATTTGCCTTCGCTAGGTCAAGCCTGCCCACGAGCCAGCCCAAAAAAAAAAAGAATTCAATTCACTATTGACCATATAGATGGTTGGGCTATTTGATTTGTTGTAAATGGGATTTCATATAGAATTTGTTCTTGTTGATCTAACCACAACTCTCCATAGATTTGGATTTTAATGCCTTGCTCTCCACTTCCAATCTTTAATTTTATGGCAAATTACATTCTTATTGTAGGATCCTAGATCTAGGTAGATCTAAAATTAATGTCTTTAGAGAGGCATGGCCTCCACCAATTTGATGAAGTAACGTTATATATTCAAAGGTTATCTGAGAATATCTCATCTTTTTCTTTTGCCCCACAACTTCCATTATGGATGCACAAGTTGAGTATGTAAAGTTTGGAAGTGGCCACCTCCACAATCATGCTTCAAAGAATGCCCTAGAGTCTTGGAAGTAATTAGTGGAAAATTTGTTTGAAGTATTAATGGTCATGGTGGAAATATCAAAAGGACAAGGAAGTTGGTGTTCATCTATTGAAAAAATTGGAGAAGGCATGCCTCGCAACACCAAGGGGAATATAGAACCTTCAATAAAAGCTAGGCCCTCCCAAATTTTATAATTTTCAAGAAAAGAAACCCTGCCAAAGTAAGAAAATCTTGTTATGGTTAAACTTGAATACCAAAGCCTTTGAAATATGTAAGATTGTAGTTTAAGCCCGCAGAAGAAAGAAAATATTGTTATGGTTAAACTTGAATACCAAATCCTTTGAAATTACTTAAGCGTATAAATGGTTATAGCAATAGAACCAAATATTTTAATACAAGTGCTAATGGTTCTTTTTTAAAAAATAAAAAAGTAATAAATAAATATCATATGATTAGAATTATAGTTTAAAATGTTAAGTTAACAACCATGTACATTTTATATAATAATAAAAAATATCATGTAATAAGAATCAAATTATAAAATGTAAAATTCAAAACATATGCATTTGATTATCTTATATGCACTATTCATTTTTATCTAAATAAAATATAAATTAATTCAATTAATTCGAGTTTATATTTATAATATTCTAATAGAAAATAAAAATACAAACTTGTGATAAATTATATAAACAAGTAAAAATACATGACACAAAACATTATATTACAACACAACATAAATAACTATCTAAATCTAAATTTTATTTGTATAAATATTTAAATTTTCAATAGCCATCAAGGGGCAACTCAATTGGGGAAGGTTGTGAAAATGAAATGTTATATGAGAGGATGGTTCAAATAGGCAACTCAATTGGGGAAGGTTGTGAAAATTAAATGTTAAATGAGAGGGTGGTTCAAATCCCCGTATTAACTTGTACTTGCTAAAGGGGCATACATAGGCACCTAGATGTTATAGTGACATTGCAATCAATTCCAAGTCACACTAAAACAAGACTAGCCCACTTGATGTCAAAATCATTTTTAAATACCACTTTTACTACAAATTTATTATTTGCAAAACTCTAAAATTAAAATTAATAGTAAAATTATTAATTTAATTAAAAATTAATATGCTCTATCTAAAAAGATAGTTTTGAAGGAATAGCTCAAGCACAATTGTATCAATTCACTTATGTTCATACTTTATAACATAACTTGTACAAATTAATTAAATTAAAAAAAAATAATACAAATAAATTTATATTCCAATTGTACAAATTTTTGAAAAACATTATTTTATTAAACATCAAAATTTAATAACCTTCAATTTGTTTAAAAGCACATCATATTATGCACAATATTATATGCTTACAATCATATACACACATAACACTTCAATTTTTATTAAATAATATATTTTAAATGTCAAAATTATAATTTTAAACATAACTTTACAAGTTCATTTTTAACTAATCTCTCAACTATATATCACTTAAATCAAAATCATTTTTAAATACCACTTTTACTACAAATTTATTATTTGCAAAACTCTAAAATTAAAATTAATAGTAAAATTATTAATTTAATTAAAAATTAATAGGCTCTATCTAAAAAGATAGTTTTGAAGGAATAGCTCAAGTACAATTGTATCAATTCACTTATGTTCATACTTTATAACATATAACTTGTACAAATTAATTAAATTAAAAAAAAAATACGAATACAAATTTATATTGCAATTGTACAAATTTTTTAAAAATATTATTTTATTAAACATCAAAATTTAATAACCTTTCATTTGTTTAAAACACATCATATTATGCACAATATTATATGCTTACAATCATATACACACATAACACGTCAATTTTTATTAAATAATATATTTTAAATGTCAAAATTATAATTTTTAAATATAACTTTACAAGTTCATTTTTAACTAATCTCTCAACTATATATCACTTAAATCAAAATTCCTTTTTTCTATAAATCTATTATTGTTAAAACTCTAAAACTTAAAAAATTATTTTTAAATATCACTTTCTATAAATTTATTATTTCCAAAACTCTAAAATTAAAATTATTAATTTAATTAGAAAATAATAGATTTTAGCAAGATAATTTTTGCCATGTTTACATGTTATGAGAAAGAACAACTCAAGTGCATTTGTATCAACTCACTTATGTTTGGTATGAACGGTATCATATGAAATAAATACAATAAGCTAAGAATCATACTTTAAAATATAAAGAGTGATATAAAGAGTGATTGATATAAAGAAAGTAATGTGAAATCAAATTTTAAAATGACAAGTTAAAAACCATATAGATTCATATACTCTATTATTTCAAGTAATTCATTCAAATAAATATAAATATAAATAAAATAAACATATTTATCAAATATATTTTTCATTTATATTTATATTTGTTTTTGGGAGCTTGGCAGGACTACATCTTCATCATCATGTCCAACTTCTCACCTAAATAGCAAAAGATTTGGATATGAGAGAATTAAATGTGGGTAAATGAGGGAGGAAGAACCAAAATTTGCTTAGTCCAATGGTGGAGTGAGGGGATATCCAGAGAGGAAATACCAGGAACCTAATCAATCCCCAATTTGGAGTCTCCAACCACCTTTATCTTCTCAATGGCTAGCCAACTCTAAAAATGTAGGGCCCCCCAAAGTGGGAGAATCTCCCCTCTTAAGCATTTACTAGTGCCACTAACCAAGAGAATATGATATGTGTAAACTAGTCCAACCTCATGATAACACCACAACCAAAGTTGTCCATGCAAGCACTATTAAAGAAGCCAAATCCCTTAGAAAAGTCCAATTGTGTGATAGATGCCACTCTAGAGCAAATGCATGGGCCTCCATAGAAGAAATAATCCATGATGCCCAAACAAGCTAAGTGAGAGTCCTTAAGTTGATTTTAAAAAATGTATATGGAGGATTTGTATGTAAATAGATCCACCATTATACTTTACTATTTCAAGTAATTACAAATAAATAAAAATGAATTAACATATTTATCAAATATTATTCATTTATATTTTTAAAAAAATCATCATTTTAATATATACAAATTAATTAAATTAAAAATAGTAGAAATACAAATTTATAATATTGCAATTGTGCAAAAATTTCAAAAATAATATTTTATTAAACATCAAATTTTAATAACCTTCAATTGTATTAAAAATATGATATAAACCAAACAAATATGGAGGATTTGTGTGTCAATCATCCACCATTATACTCTACTATTT
>APFE030544363.1:0-15728 GCA_000404065.3 Pinus taeda
TAAGCCATCACAAGGTCTTTGGTCCCTCTACATTCACTTATGTTTGTTATAGTTTAGCCATTTTTGCATATTTGGTATATTATTGTAATTATTTACTTCTAACTTTTTGGTTGCAATGTATCATACGTTGGTTATGGTTCCCTCGAAGGATTTCAACATGGTTTCTATTTTTCTCAACGATTTCGAAATGAAGTACCCTTCATACATGGATTTCCTTCCAATATTCTACAAGATTTTGAGTATTTTAACTCTATAATTATATTTTAAATTGATTCTCATCTCGGTATAATTTTTCTTTATACAAGCATATATGTACAATACTAATGTTATTCCATCTACAACAAAGTATCAGATTGAAGGATGTCATCTATATTACTAGCGTTGGACTCTAATTATCTTAGAACACTCTACAATGTTCTTTGCTTGATTAATTTATTGTGATTCCAATACAAACTAAGGAATTCCTTTCTTCTGTGTGTAGGTTAGTCTACAACTAACTTGGGTTATCTTGTGACATTGTTTTGGGGTCAAAATTTATGCAAGTTTTTTTTGTCTACTCTTTGGCCTTCAAGTGCTTATCAAACAATTCCTCTTTAGAGGGTTTCAATGTCGGTTCTGATTTTCACTTGATGTTGGCTACAAGGAAATTTGATGTTGTTTGAGTGTAAAGAAAACCCAAAAGTAGCGAGGGCTTTTCCCAAAAGGCGTGACACTCAAAACAGTGCATGTATATCGATTTCAATTCAAGTGATTTACCCTCTCTTTGTTAGTGAGAATATTTAATTATGAGAAAATGGTTTTGATTGTCTTATAGCCCCAACAATGTAAATATTTCTTTTTATTCATAAGAACAATTTATACAATCTATTTACTTGTTATGTGTGTAATGAAGTCATTCCATGAAAGTTTTACAATACTATGATATTTGTTCTATTTATATTCTATGAAGACACATTAAATATTCATGTCAACTCTATATATTTTGTTTCTACATAATGATTTTATATAATTTACTATTAATATCATTTTCTTTGAAGAAGAGAATATGAAAATTAGGCAAGGGGTGTGTTGAACACTTGCAATGGGAGTTTTTAAAGGTTTTCCTTTAGGCCCTAGTAATACTTTATCCAAGGCTACCTGTTCCATGGCCAATTGACATGATTTCAGTCCTTTGATCTATAGCAAGCTAAACTAGGTATACATTTATTTTTGTACAAGTCAAACTATGTATAAATTTATTTTTATTACCTCCAATAGTTCTTTTTTGTAGTAGCTTACAACAGACTATACTTTTGTAGGTGAATAAGGGTTACTGTGGATGTTTATATATTTATCCATCGAAACAAGATTCTTTAATTTATTATATAATATCCTTTTGCATCTTTGCACACATTCAAGTGCATTATTTTTTAGAATATAATTATCTAACATTTTCTTGTCGGAAATAAGTTAAAATGTGTTTGATTCCTCTAACCAAGAACTATGTTTCCAATTAACTCTCCCAAAGCTCTATCTCCTACTTCTGAGGAGAACAAATAGTAGTGATTTCCCAATTGACATTTCCTTGACCCTTAGCATAATCTTGCTACTTTTTTGGTATGAGTACAATCATTCTTTCCCAATATACGTTTATCTTTTATACAACCCATTTTATCTCCAACAATCCATTTAAGTGAGTTTTACCCATGACATTTTTATTTTCAGTCATGTCTTTTCTTGGTAGTCTGGAAAATGAACAATTCAACTCTAGCAAAAAGAACATTTTTGTTTAATTTTTATCTTGCCTCGTCTTGGGCATAACTCCTTCCATGTGAATTAGAAGTATAATATCACATGTAAGCTTTTAATCATTTTTCAAGAATTATAACACAAAAAGCCAATTTTTTTATATTAATAAAAATAAATATTTACACTGTCATATGTCACATCACTTGACCGACTTTGACTCGTTAGGGGAAATTAAATATTCAATTAAAAAGGTCATAACATAAATTTACCAAGGCTTATTACAATTCACTTTTGTAATTAGAGGAAACATAAGCACCTTGAAAAAGACATGTTTAGCATGTTTAAAAAGAAAGTTGTATATTTTTTAGATGAATTGTATGTTTTATTTGAAAATTAATTTATTAACTTAAATGAAATATAAATCAAAGGATAAAATTCAACTCTAGATTTGTATTTTTGAAATATATTTTGATTAAAATGTTTGTAAACAAATTAAGTTGAACATAAGTGACTTAAAATAAAATATTTGACTTTTTCCTCGTTTTCTTCTAATATTATGATATTATGTATGTGTAAAATCATGATAGAAAAAGGCAAAAAAGCACACAACAAATAAACCCATACTAAAAAAAAAAAAAAACATTTTAAAATTCTATCGTTATAAAGCATCAATTTCTAGCTAATTAATCTCTAAAGTACATAAGTTCTTCCAAATTATGATAACTGTTTTGTGGTGTATTTTTTGAAATCTATTGAGTAGATGTGCTTGCAAAAAGTTTATCATCATAATCATTTGTGATATTATAGTTATTTTTATTATTGAAAGATATTTTAATTAATAGATGTTATGATCATTTGTAGAAATAAATGGGATGTTATTAAATTGAATATCAATTCGCACATAATTTTGCACATAAAATAAGTTAAAACCCAAATTCAACTCGTTTAAAGTGTAATTGTTATACACTATGTTTATTTATGGGTAAAACCATTATATATGCACAAACACAAAATATACATGAAATAAACTATAGTCACAAAAATTTGAAATTCTATCATAAAACATAAAATTGTAATTAATTATAAGAATATTCATTAAAAATTATTGCGATTTTAAAATACACACATTGAATAATGGTGGTTACAAAAAAAGGTACACTTTCATTCATGATGTCCTGGTCATTTACCAAAATAAGTGAACTTTTATTAAATTGAGCATAGATAAGTTATGCAAGCATTCAATTCAATTAAAGTGTAGTTGTTGCATTGGATACTATGCATGCTTAAAATCGTCATATAAGTTATTTCTATCAAGTGACTCTAATAAAAGTTTTTTTGTGTTCCAGAATTTATATACATACAAATAAAAATGAAAAAACCAATACATTACAAAAATCTAAAATTCTACCATCACAAAACATGGATTTGTAACTAATTATCAATATATTGATTAAAAATGCTTCTCAAATATGCATTGAATAGCGATACTTACAAAAAATCCATAGCCATTCATGATGTTATGGTCATTTGCAAAAATAGATGAATTTTTTTTAAACTAAATGCTAATATAAACATATATAGTTTATTACACATTCACTTAATTGGGACTGTAATTCTTGCATATTATATTTTATCTGTGCAAAATCATCGTAGAGGTGATTTGTATCAAGTAAATAGACAATTTGGGCAATGAACTTCCATACGGGATATTCTAATGAAAGAATTTCTTGTGTTCTAAAATTATACACAAACAAGAGCATAAACAAACAAACACATACATTTCATAAAATAAAAACACAAACATTTAAAATTCTATGATCACAAAACATCAACTTGTAGCTAATTATAAAAATCATATTAATTAAAAACAATTATAAAGAGTATTGTGCATTGAATAGTGGCACTTACAAAAATTCAAATTCATTGATGATGTTGAAAAAATAAGATTTTATTAAATTAAACAACAATTTAAAGATTAGCATGTTAATATACAAATTCTACTCATTCTAAAATTAATTATTGTATACGATATTACATGTGTGTAAAAATATTATACTCAAACAAACAACCACACAAAAACAAAGGCATAACAAACAAATACATAGCATTAAATAAAACCACATACATTTAAAATTATATCATCACAAAACATCAGTCTGTAAATTAATTTTTAAATTTTATGTTTATTTTGTTTGATATATTTTTAATTTTACATTTAATGATTGTGGTTAAAAAAATATTCATGCTCCTAGTCATGTGTGATGTTGTGATTATTTGTATTGTTGAAAAGCATATATTGATTAAAAGCAATGATGAAAACTTGTGATTTTCAAACATACAAAAATTGGTGATGATTATTACAAGGAAAATCTTTAGTCATTGTTACTTGTGGTATTGTCATGGTCATTTATATCTCTAAAATTTATTGAATAAAAATATTTTTGAAATTTTGATTTTATACTAAATAGACTTAAAAAATTATAAACTCCACCCATTTTGTATCGTAAACAAAAAAATTGAGGTTTTAAGATAAGAATATGTTAATTAAAATATCAAATTAAAGATTGATAGGGGAATTGTGTCAAGAGGACAATCTCGATGTGATGGCTAGGGTTTCTTACTCCTTTTTCTTTCCTTATGCAGTCGGGTTTCTTCAAAAATTAAATGCACCTTCTGCGTCATCGCTAGGGCACGATCTCACTGCTCGCGGGTCCGATAATGGAATTTTTGAATGGAGTTAATTCTAGTTCTAGTCTCATGTTCAGTCTTGGAGACTGACAAACAATGTTGTTAGTAGTATTGTTCACCAAATGATTGATGTAGAGTACCTTGTCAGCCCGTACGTAAATGATGGAATAGAAGGAAGTGAAGGGCATCACATTCGTGAGTCGGGAATGGACCTATGTAGGATTAAGGCGACTCTGGAGCAGAAATCTTATAATTGTCTCCTCTTAGTCACTAGAGAAATATTGATCAGATCTGAAGGAAAAATAATGGCTACATAAGTGAATATTCGACCTCAAAAAATTCATTTCATAGATCCGTTGTTAAAGGTCCCGAATCTAGATATTCTCAATCCCCTGAGCACATTAGCTTGTCAAAATGGAGGAGTAGCATTGGATGTGAAAAGTTTGCTTCGTTTTTTGCTGGATCAGAATTTTCCTCGATCAAAGTGGGTGGGTTTGGTGGTTTGGCCATCACTTATGAAGTCAATACTGCCACAGAAATCAATATCACTCTTTGCAGATCCACACTTATCCATTGATTCTACTAAAGATTCATGTGACTATCAAGTATGGGCACTTGATCTGGTATCCATCCAAATTTTTTTCAAATCCCCAAATGGAAAATCAATATTATTTTGGGTTCGGGCCACAAATGACTTCAAACAATTAAAGCACAATATCGTGCACACTCTGGGTATCCCACTACTCGTACAAAGTCTAATATGCAGATGAAAATCGATGCAAGAAGTTGTGCTATTACAAGATATAACATCCTCCCGTTATCCACCATGTTATTAAAATTGAGGATCGGGGAGGATCACCTCGACCAATAAATTCAAAGGGCACAAGGGTAGTGTCTAGATCTAGTATTCCCAAAGGAACATAATCAAATCAAGGGCAAGTAAATGGAGTATTTTCTTTCATAGATATCCTCAAAGGAAGATGTGTTGCCTCAACAACACCAGATCAGAAACACAATATACCCAACCCCTACATAGTGGAACAACTGAATCAAATCCCAGTATTGACTGTAGATCTAGCATAAACAAATTATTTTTTCATAACATAACAATCTCAAGAAGTGCTATATAGATTCAACACTTTTTGGCTAAAACCAATGGATCTCTTCCATTGGATATTCACAAATTGGACAATAAATTGTAAGATTCAGCTTTGCTCCAAGGGATGTTTCATAGTAAAATTTGTATCATGAGAGGGTTGTGAATATATACTGCAAGAGGGTACATGGTTTTGGGGCTTCGCAGGAACTTTTGTCACCCCTTGGTTCCCATATTTCGACGCCAATATAATTGTAGTATCTCGAATGTTGGTTTGGGTTAGATTGCATAATCTATCCATACATTTATGGTTCCATAAAGTGATAGAAGCCATTGGGAACATATTATGGTGATAAATAAATAAATATACACAAATATTTGAAGAACAAATCTACACAATCGCCAAAATTCCTTTGGAGCTAGACCTCAACAAAGGATTTTAGGACCATATTCTCTTGACACACAACAAGCAGTGCTCAACACAATTCCTATATTTTGAGAACACAATATTTAGATGTCAAATAAGCCAACAAATGATACATCCACAAAATTCATTTCCTCATGCCAAGAAAACACCCCAGAGGAAGAAGTAAACAAGAAAGAAACTCAAGGGATGAAAATTCCCACAAAAGTTGCCTCACAAAGAAGAGAATGGTGAAGAAATGGATCCTCCTACCATTGAAGAAGCCCAAAATACACAAGAAAACATAGAAAAGGTGAGCGTTAATCATGAAGTTTCACGAACTCCAGCACACACATCAAGGAATGAGATGATCACAGTAGCAATAGTGGCGGGCGATTCAAAATATCATTGTGTATCTGAAAGTTCAGTTTTAGATAAGCAAAATCTAATAACGAATGAAGGGACCCAGCTAGAGCTTGTAATGGCCACACCTTAATAGGTAGAATGGCAAAAGGTTAAAAAGAGTAAATGGAGAAAAGGGTGACATGTTTACCACCACTTGGAGTTTTATTTTTGGTCTTTGTGATCACCAATTTCGATTGGCACAATTGAATGCATTATAACTATCTACAACATGTAATTTTGCTTTCATTAATAAAATTACAATTTTTCCCGAGGAAATAAATTATATTATTTATAAACAATAATAAAAGAATGTGATTTTCAAATACACATTGAATAGTATAGTGGTTGTTACAAAGAAAAAACTTTGTCATTCATGATGTCATGGTCAATTACCAAAATAAGTGATTTCTTTTTAAATTTACCATGGATAAGTTAATGCAAGCATTCAATTCATTTGAAGTGTATCTCTTGCATTGGATATTATGCATGATTAAAATCATCATAGAGGTTATTCGTATCAAGTTTATAGACAATTTGTTTAGTGACCTTCCATATGGTATATTATAATGAAAGGTTTTTCTGTGTTCTAGAATTCATAGATATATAAGCACAAACAAGCGCAATGACAAACAAGTAAATACATTCTATAAAATAAAAACACAAACATTAAAACCCTATCATCATGAAACATCCATTTGTAACTAATCATAAATATATGTTAAATAAAAATACTTATAAATAATTTTATT
The DNA here is from genome assembly GCA_000404065.3 of Pinus taeda. Lineage (NCBI taxonomy): Eukaryota > Viridiplantae > Streptophyta > Pinopsida > Pinales > Pinaceae > Pinus > Pinus taeda. The sequence continues at coordinate 7,070 of APFE030544363.1, forward strand.
CTTAGATGTGCATTGCATAATGATACTTACAAACAAAAAAAAAACCATGGTCATTTGCAAAAATAAATGAGATTTTGTTAAACTAAATGCTAATTTAAACATATATAGTTTAATACACATTCAATTAATTGCAAGTGTAATTCTTAGATATTATATTTTATGTGTGTAATATCATCATAGATGTGACTTGTATCAAGTCAATAGTCAATTTGGGTGATGACCATCCATACGGCATATTCTAATGAAAGTCTTTCTGGTGTTCTAAAGTTTATACACAAACAAGGGCATACAAAACAAAAACATTCATTACATAAAATAAAAACACAAACATTTAAAATTCTATCATCATAAATATTCTATATAATTACGAAAAATGATTAATTAGAAAGAAATTCAAATTCATTCATGATGTTGTTGTCATTTTGAAAAAAAACAAGAATTCATTAAATTAAGCTACAAGTTAAAGATCAGTACTTTAGTATACAAATTCTACACATTGGCAAAGTACTTATTTTATGTGATTACATATGTGTAAAAGAATTATACACGTACAAAGATAACAAACAACCAATGGAAAACAAGAGCACAAAAAAAAGTACATAGCATAAACTAAAGCCACATACATTTAAAATTCTATGATCATAAGACATCAATTTGTAAATTAATTTTTAAATTCTATGTTTATTTTGTTTGTATTTTATCATCATCACGAGAGACTTTTGATATATTTTTAAACTATCATTGAATGATTGTGGTTTCAAAAAATATCATTGTCATAGTCACTTGTGATGTTGTAATTATTTGTATTGTTGAAAAGTATATATTGATTAAAATCAATCATGAAAACATGTTATTTTCAAACTTACAAAAAATGGTGATGATGCTTATAAAGAAAATTCACAACCATATATTTTTGTCATATTATAACAAGTTATAAACTCCACTCATTCTGTATCATAACAGATTAATTAACTAATAAATTAGTTATTTATTTTGTTTAAAGTGGTGTTGTTCATTCGTTATTAATATCAGTTTATTTAAACAAATTAATAAATTTATAAACTTCTTGTTAAGTTGGAAATGTTTTAATATTAAAATTTTAAGTTAATTACATTTTCCAATGTTTCTATATTAAATTAAATTTGAAGTTAATTACAATAAAATTTTAAAATTTTTTGAATGAACGCTTTATATTTATATATGAGGTTTTCTTTAAAATATTAATATTTGTAATGTGAGGGAGGAGGAGAATGGAGAGCGGGGCAAAAATGTGCGCTAGGGTTTTAAGCTGCTGCAAAGTTGAATTCGCTGCAATCGAGCTTATGCTTGTTTTGGTTGATCAAAGGAATCCGCACAGTGGGGTATTGTTGTTGCGATGAACATCAAAGGAGGACCGAAGTTCTATGGGAACCACACTGGAAGGGATTCAGGTGATCCAAAGTTGTTGGAAATATATGATCTGTGTAGAGAATGGACACTCGACTCATGCATTTATTATTCCTGGTGGTATCTTTTTCATGCAGGATCTTTTACGCATTCTCCCAAATCCACTATTTTTATTTTGCTTTCTTTAATATTTCGTCGTGGATGATATTGGAATGGAGATGATGAGTAGAGCTCTGCTAGGGTCTGGAGCCGACTGGTAAATGGCATCGATTGGCCCTACAGCGGATCCCATCCTGGCTGTGGCCGTGACGTATGAAGGTTACATAGACGCCAGAGAAAAGCCCGTGAAGGTGTCGAATGGGAATCCCAAATGGATGAAGCTGACAGTGCCCTCATTTACAGAGGATCTATGTAGCCATCGTGGCTCTAAACGTGTATTGCGCTTCATGCCCATATGTCATGGTCATGCCTGAGGCCCTAAAGAAATATGAGGCACCAAATATTGGTGCGAAACCTGTGGCTTCAAAGGCGTTGGCCCTCAATGCCAAGGATCCAACTGCAGCCAGTAAGACTGCTGCTCCGAAGGCCGTGATGAATTCTATCCCCGTGATCGTCTGCAGGGTCGCGAAGAAAGCCGAAAAGGAGTCTCACTATAGGGAACAAGGAAATAGTTTCCTGAAGGAGCCCACAGAGATCCCATTGCATTATGGCGCACCTGAGGCTGCTTGGTCATGCTACCTCTAGACAAAATTAGAACCCTCATCGCTAGTTAATATTTTTTTATTTAAATTTTTTATTAAAACCCCTTCGGAGATGTCATTATTGATCTGGGTTCATGCAATAGACTGTGTGATGCATTTTTAGAATCTTATGTCAAATCATTTTGGATATCCGGCTGGATTACAATAACTATGTTTTGAGGGAAAAGCTCTCTAGGATCCCAAACCTCTCACATAATACAATATTTTACTTGTGTCTACTATAATACTCAATTTGAGATTGAGAGGTGGTGCAACAGATTACAATAAAACAAATCATTCAAGAGGATACTTTTAGAGAAATTCAACCAAAAACAAATAAATACATTAAAAGCACAAAAAAGGAGGACTTTCCTTCAAAAACATCCTCCAAGAGAAAAATTCACCTTCCGCCACAACAAAGCAAGCCGGAACTGAACCATGTACATATATTTTGGAGAAATTGAATCAAATCCTAAAATTAAATAGAGATATACCAGAAACAAATGAGCATTGTAATATTTGTGGAAAACAAGCTATTATCTGTAGATACAACTATTTCTGCACAAAACCCACTGAGCTCTTTCACTGGATTTTCACAAACTGCAGTGCTCACTATGATATTCATCTCTGTTCTAAGGGGTTTTTCATTGTAAATTTCCCATCAACAAAGGCTACAGACATCATATTACAGAAAGGACCATGGTTCTCGGGATCGATGGGTCTTTTCATCACGCCATGGTTTCCGGAATTTGATGCAAATACTATGGTTGTATCTAGGATGCCAGTTTGGGTTCATCTGCAAAACCTCCTGTTACATCTATGGAATGATCCAAACCTTGCAGGCATCAACATTACATCTATGGAACCAGCCAAACCTTGCAGGCATCAACAACACCATCGGGCGACACATTAGAATGGACACACAAAGACTAGAGAAAAGAATTTTCACATTCGCACGAATATGTGTAGAAGTAGATCTCAACAAAGGTTTGTCGACCACATTCAACTGAAGCACAAACAGTGGTGTTGGACACATATACTTGATTATAGAAATACAACATTTAGATGTAGAAACTATAGGCAAATAGGACACCTACAAAATAAGTGCCTGAAGCCAAAAAATACACCCGTGGAAAGACGAAAACAGGAAACAGGCCAAGGGATGGCAATTTTCACCACCAGGCTCTCATGTGGAGGAGGAAGCTAGTGTGGAACATCCAATACCAATGAGGAAAATCATACGAAAAAGGAATCAGAAGCTCATGAATTACGTCCACAATATACATGAATTACATCCACAATCTTCTATGACTCATAGCTAGTAAATATACCAGACACAATGGATACCCCTGGATCCAAATGACTACATACACTAGACAACTCCGATTCTGATAAACAAAACCCTCAACCTGAGGATGATACTTCACTTGCACTTACATCTTCGATGTTGATTCAAGGGAAGTCGTGCAAGGTGAAGAAGAAGAAAGGGAGAAAAACATGATTTTTCTCCCCACATGTACATTATTTTTTGCAATTTTTGATGAGCTATTTGTTTTAATTAATAAAATTAGGATCTTTCTCCTCGAAAAAAAAACAATATTTGGAATGTTAAATAAGATATAATAAAATAATATAACCTTCACAAAACCCATTTTAAACACATTTATAATTAATTTTAAAATTAGTTATTTGTTACTAAATTAAAATGAAAATAAAAAAACGTTTACAATAATGGGAAATTATTTCTTAAAAATTAAACAAAAATTTTAAAAGAAATTAAATGCTAGAAAATATATATATGGGAGTTAAGAAAATGAGAATATATATATCTATATATATATTTCTATATACAAAATTGACAATAATTTATCGAACATTTTATACAACAACCTTATAAATAATAATTAAATAGATATTAATATGAATTCATGTTGCCAACAAAATCAAAAAAGATAAAACACATACATAATTAAATGTTAAAATGAATTCATGTTGCCAACAATAACTAACAAGGTGAGATAGAGAGACAACTAAATGTTAAAAATGAATTCACTTTACCAACAATGACCAACAGGGTGAGGTGCTGGACCTTTACAAAAGTGTAAATAAATGTTTACATATATCCTCTCGACTTTTACTCATAGGTAAATAAATGTTTACTCTACTCCATGCTCTCCCAACGGATAAAGTCAAAACCACAAAATCATTATCTTATCTTCTTCCCGATGAATGGAGTCAGGACCACAACGAATGGCTTTTTCTGAATTCGTTAATCGAATTACTCCAGCCCCAGTATTTCGGCAAGGTCCGTCGTTACTCATCGCCTCCGAGTTGTCAGAAAATTCAAAAGCTCCACAACAAACCTAATAAGACTATGACGTGTAGATTTTAAACAATTCAATAAAATTGCATATAATTTAGTGGAATGAAGAACATAAGAGATGGTGGCAGGGGTGAGCGTGGGCTATAGGAAATTAGAACGAAGGAACCGAAATTTGCCATTTTCAACTTCATGCCATGATAGTCTAATTGCCATGGGTCATTATAGGTTAATAAATTTTTTAACTAATAAATAAAATCATATAGGTTAATATTCATTTTCATTAAAGTCATATGGATTAACAATTCTCTTTATTGGTAATTAAAAAATAATCAATTTATATTTTATTTTTAAATACTTTTAGGTTGGATAATTTGAATGATAAATATATCAATAAAATATTCATTTCAAATTGTTTGAGATAACTTAACTTTTTCAATATTTTTAAGAGTCTTGCAAAATAGTAGGAGTATTAAAAATCTAGCTACGAAATAGCTAAAGGTCTTTTAAGCACAACCAATTAGTTATTGGATTAAAATAGTGAGGACAATCATAAGGAAAGGCCCATTAGTTATTAGTTACCAATAATATTTTGATCTATAAAAATATATATTAATATATGTATCCTTAAATTCACTAATTATAATGAATTTATTATTAGATATTTCTATATATTGAACTATATATTCACCCCCACAAAATGGTTCCCCTTATTTAATGTAAATCTGATACAATATGTGCCCCTTAACCTAAAACCATTATGAATGTCAAAACACTAATATGACCCATAACAACTAATTTACTATGATCACTCATACTCATAGATAATTACAAACCCTTCCATAATGCAACCTCTAACCACTATTACTATTAAAAAAGAATGACACTTATAATTATTAAGGGACTAACTCTAAATTAATTAAACCATAGTGCACTATGAGCTTTAAAACACAATGAATTCTAGAGACTATGACCCCTAGTACACTTCACAATCTTGACATTATAATTCTTGAAATTTTACAACACGCATTAATTTTAATATCTAAGACATTAACTATCATTAAGATGATAGATTTTATGTACTTAAAGTGGCATAACATAGTGATAAAGTTGAATGAAGTGCAACTCCAAATGCAATCACATAAGAAAGGAATATAGTAAATGTTGTGTATTTTGGAGATGATATTTTGATTATCTATATTAACCCAAAAATCAACTTTCTTGAGAAAACATATGGTAATGGTTTTGACTATCGATATTGATCCAAAACCCACTTTTAGTTATATGTATTTCAAAATTATAAAATTTCAAAATTTCAAAATTGCGTATTTTTATATGCTTTTTTCCTATTTCCACTATTCAATGCAATACGAATAATAAATATTCATTATTGGGTTCTTATTTATTCTTGTTTATATTATTATGTTAAATACATGTATTGTTGAATTAAGTTTTTGATATCTCAATTTTTTTTTCTTATTTCTAAATTTTTACTAATGAGAGAGAGTCATTTTTCATGAATAGGTAGAGCCTCTAACATTAAACTCAATATTCTACCATAAATTAGTCAAATTATCATGACAACAAAAATATACAAATAGGAAAAACACATTGGTGACATGCTGAATATGAACCGGTATGAATGTGAAAATTTTAATAAGTCCATTTGGTTCCCTTCTTTAGTAATTTGGATAGACATGAAACAAACTTCACTAGTTACTCCTCCAGAAATATTTAAAAATCTTCCAATAGATGGAGAGTACCTCAACACATACAAAAAATGTTTCCTTCCTCATCGCAGATTCAATTGTCGCTACAAATAATTGAAGTTTGGCATGTTGACTCTTTAGATGTAGCCCAGAAAGATATTCTGTATCAACCTACAATTGACCAAATGTATATATGATCAGTTAATAATCTAACATAATACAATTCCACCACAAGCTCAAGAAAAACAAGGGGATATACTTTTAATCCTTCTAGATTCTGAACAAGAAGAAGAAATGAAAGCATAGTTAGACAACCATTTAAATTTGACCTCATAGTACCTGCGACATAATATCATAAGAATATTGCAAGCGAAGACTCACGGAGTTGGAAAACAACCGGTACATAAACATATACAATAAATGGGAATGAAATATTTCTAGGTATTCAACTAGAAGACCCACAATAACAATAGAATCTACACTCAATCGCATGAAATATTTTTGAGGATACCCTATAAAGGGTAGAAAAGAAAAGAAGCCTAAAGAATTAGAACAATTTCTAGAATAATCTATTGGGCCTCACGTCTTGCAGTTTCTTGGACATGTAAAATATGTATTCGTTGAACGATGACTATAGAAAATGATGGTAGTTCAAGAAACACAGGAACATAAAAAATCGACTCTAGACAAACTCAACATAGAAGGAAGCTCATCATAGGCAGAAGACGAAGGATAGTCGACTAAACACAACAAGAATAAAAATATCTTCAATATCGACTTGACTTTTGATTCACCCCATGTTACAATTATAGAAAAAAATGATGATCAAGATAAAGCCCGATCCAAGCAAACTGATAGTGACAAAGTTTCATCCAAGCATTCTAGCTTTGATGACATATTAAGTTGGATAGTAACAATATTAATCTATAAAGAGAAAAACATGAAATGGGGATTTGGTTGGAACGTTATAACTAGGAAATAGAACAACAAAATATAAACATTCCAATAAGGATTAATGATCCACCTTTTGCAGTCCAATAATTAGTATATAATACGGTAATTATGCTAATCGTCATAGTTATAAGTTAATTCTTAGGTTTATGGAATATATTTAAACCCCATGTAATATGTTTGAACATTCATAGCAATATTGACATATTTCACTGCTAAAATTTTCCACTAAGATTTCTTGTTGTTGTTGAAATATGCATGCAAGTTTATTTATTTTTATAAATAACCAAAATATAATTTGTAATAAAATTATAATTTAGTTAATTTATATTGCTTTTTTAAGCTATGAAATGTGATAGGAATAATAGGGTACCCATTTTGATGGTTATCATGGATTGAATTTTGTTTTCACTTCCATCCATTTGATTTATATGGCTTCCCTTGTTTGTCTTAATTTTATGTTAATATTTTCTTTTAACTTCAATTGGAAATAAATTACAAAATAGATATTCCTATAATTATGCTCAATAGTAATAATAAATCTTCCATAGTTATAATTTAATTATTAGGCTGATCGTAGATATTTAAACCCCATGGAACATGTTGGAGTATTCATTGTAATATTGACATATCATTGATAAGATTTGTACCAAAATTAGGTATACTCTATTAATTAAATTATCTCAAATTAATTAATTTAAGAAAATGGCATATCAGCACATCATATTGGGAATGTGGTATTTCTAGGCCATGGTAATGTAAGAAGACTTGTTTCCAATTAAAGGATTTCCATAAAAATAGTGAGGTGAAACTACATGGATAAACATATTTTTAATAACTCCAATAATAATAACAATAATAAATATATAGTTTAGTTAACTTTTATAATATTTTAAATCTCGTTAATGAAATATGTATAATTTGGTTAGTGTTTTGATTCTTATCATAGATTGGTGGCTATAGAAATTTTTCAATCCATTTGATTATATGGTCACAATAGTTATAATAAAAGAAATAAATCATTTTATAGTCAAATATTCTATATATAGTATATTTTAAATTAATTTGGAAATAATTTTTTTTATTAAATTCAGAAGGAATGGAGATCATAATTACATTTTAAATAAGTCTTAACCTTCTATTAATGAGTAATATTAAAAATATTAATTATTGATTATTGAATCTCTAGCATCAACCTATTTATTATTCATAATTAAATTAAAATGATAGAAATCCTATCAAGGGATACACACTATCAACATAACAAAATTAAAGAATCATGAATATGATTTCATAGATTTATTTATATGCATTTCAGATTTCTAAATTATGCATTCCCATTTTTCTAATCACTAATATTTATATTTATATACATAAATATATATATTTGTAATATGATTTCTTTTAATTTTTTTTGTTTTGTTTTGTTTTTGTCTTCATTTTTTCTACTCAATTCTAAGTTAAATGTTGAGGCTTTGTTTTGAAATCTAAGGTGTTGTTGAGTTCAATGCAATGGCTTCACATATTTTCACTTATATGTACAGTATATGAGA
>APFE030544364.1:0-18739 GCA_000404065.3 Pinus taeda
CCCTCGAAGAGGCATATTTATAAGGCATTGATCTATCTTTTCTATCTTTTTGTGAGCTAGTTTCATAACATTTGGTATCAGAGCTATGGATTCTAAGGTTTCGCTGCTCCAAATAGGCCTTCTTGGAATTTTTTGCTATAACTTTTTTTCTGCGACGTTTCAGAAGATAAACAAAAAAGTCCATTTGAGACGAAATCGTTATGAACCTCAGGTCTGAATTTTAGATCTTGTCTCGCTATATTTTCAGTGATATGATCTAAGGAAGGCAGGGTTTTTGCAAGCTCCAAAATTCAATCTCAAACAAGTCATCGTGAAATTTTCGCTATAATTTGTTTTCTACAAAGGTTTAGACTCTGAAGTTAAAACCCAACTGAGACAAAATCGTGGGGAAGCTTGGGCTAGAATTTCATATCTTGTTTCGCTATATTTTTGGAGATACAATCCAAGACATATAGGGTTTCTACAGGCTTCTGAATTACATCCCAAATCGCTGACCTGAGGAAAATCATCATAACTTTCTCTCTGAACATCAGATTGAAAGTTCATAAGTAGTTGCAGAAAGAGGATGGACTGTAGTTTTCTGTGTATATTTTTTAGATCTGAAAGTCAGAATAGTGATATGTTTCACTTCGTACAAGTTCACTCTAATGAAAAAAGTATATAATTAGGTCATCTTCGGAGATTGGGCATAACCCTTTCCTGGAGAATCCAATTTTGATCATACTGATGGTATTGGAAAGAGGATGTAGAGGGCTACCGCAGGTCACAACTTCAAACCTTGGAGATCCGAAATTTCAGAGTTACAACATATTCAAGAGAGAGCTCCTAGAATCAATAAAAAAGAGATATGAGGAAGTTTGATGGCAAGGATCCGGTAAATTAGATACTACAGATGGAGCAATATTTTGATATACATGGTGTATAACTGTTACAAAAGGTACATATTACATATTTATATTTAGAACTGAATCAATGTTTGTGGTATAGAGGGATTTTTTCTCGTAAACTACTTGTCACTTGGTCAATTTTCATGGAGGAAATGATAGCACATTATGAGGATACAAAGAGCAACACCTTCTTTAGCCAAATGATAAATCTCAAACAAAAGGGTTCAATGGTAGAGCACATTGAGGACTTCCAAAAATTGAATATAAGGGTAAATGATATTCCAGAGAAGCAAAGGATTAATTTCTTCATAGGGACTTTAAAGGATAACATTCAACATGAGGTTCGTCTTTGGGAACTTGATTCATTGGAGAAGGCATTCAGGTTGGCAAGAAAAATAGAAAGTGAAATTATGGAAACAAGGAATCCCACCAGTCATAGTTGTAAATATGCAAGTGCTTTTTATCCTAGCCTTCCACAACCTACAAGGTTTACACCACAATAATTGGAAGAGAAAAGAGAAAAGGGGCTTTGTTGCAATTGCGATAGAAAATACACTAAAGTTCGTAAGTGTGCTGAGAAGAAATTATTTTACATAGATTGTGAAAAAGATGAAGAAAAGGATCAAGAAACATCAAAAGAAGAGGATATACACCAGGAACCAACCTTAGAGAAAGAAGAAATGAATCTGACCATATCTTGTAAAGAATTGGCAAGAATTACCACTCCTCAAACTGTCAAGATAGAAGGACATATCAAGAAGAAAAACGTTCAAGAAGTGAAAGATCACATAGAGCATCAAAAAATAAATCTGACCATATGTTATAATGCATTGGAAAAAATTATCACTCCTCAAACTCTCAAGATAGAAGGACATATCAAGAAGAAAAAGGTTCAAGCAGTGAAAGATCACATCGAGCATCAACAACAAGTTCTCGAAATTTTAAAGGATAACACCACTCTGATGCAGAATCAAATGAAACAACAGGGTTGGGAAGACACTTCAAGGTAAAAACACTTAGGTAGGGTTGGGAAGACACTTTAAGGTAAAAAAAAATCATGATAGTCTTAAATACTTTTTAGAACAAAGATTATCTTCAAAAGAACAAAAAAAATGGGTCACAAATATGTTGGGTTATGAATTTGAAATCATCTACAAAAAAGGGAAGCAAAATGTTGTTGCAGATGCACTCTCAAGAATGGATGAGGATGTGGAAGCATTGTTTTGTGCTATTTATATTCTCCAAATAGATTGTATAAACGAAGAAAGGGATGAATGGAAGAATGACGAAGAAGTGTGGCCACTCATTCAAAAGATGCAAAAGATCCCAGTTCAAATAATATTTCCAAAACTTGACAAGGAAGAAAAAATCATATTGGAACCTAAAGTAGTCACAGAAACAAGAAATCAATAGCTACAAAATCGATCAATTTTAGAGTATCTCATCAAGTGGAAGAACTTACCTGCTGAAGATTCCACATGGGAGGATGAGAATTTTATACAAAATCATCCAAAACTACTCAAGCGTTGAAGACAACACGTTTTGAAGGAGAGAGGCATGTTATGTCCCTATAATACTAGTATAAACCCTTATTGTTATTAGTGAAACCCCCTTATTATATTGTTGTGCCCATGTATTCCCCATATTGTTATTATTGTGCCCCATAGAAGCCCACTATTTTTATTGTTGTGCCCTTACATTATTATTGTTATGTCGGCTCTGATTATATTATGACCCCTTAGACTCCTATATATAGAAATGAGGTCTTGTCATTTCTATCATCCAAGAATTTTTCATTTGTGTAATGTAAAGGAGGTTGCCCCCTCGAACATGCTTATTTCTAAGGCGTTGATCTATCTTTTCTATCTTTTTGTGAGCTGGTTTCATAACGGAGACATTACTAGGATTTTTTTTTTTCTTCTTTTATGGATTTTTTCCTTTCCAACATAAGTTTTAATCTCAATCGTAATGATGGCAACATATTCTTCAAATTCATCTTCCTCATCTTCAAAAGTAACATGTTTACTTTACCAGATTGATCCACTATAGCAATTATTTGTGGATCCCGTGTATGTAATCTTGTAGCATCATGAAGTATTTTTTTTGTCTTCTTTCTCATATATTCTTTTGACTCTGTGTGGAAACTATTGAGCATATCCATAACATCCCACTCTATAAAATAAACTCCACCCAGCATAATTAAGAGACCCTTAGAAAAATTCTGTCAAACAAAAGATAATGTATCGACAATAAGTAAGTTATAAAAATATAATGATACACTTACAATACGTAAAACACATAAATATAAATGAGAAAATTTACTTTTTATTGTGCAATGTCGTTTACGATTTGTTTACATATCTTTGTAGAAATTTCATCCATGTCATACATCAACAATGCAAACTGATATCTAATCTTCTCATGTGACTTGGGCGTTTTTGTAAGTATATAAACAGATTATGTATACGACACCAAAACATATGTCCAATACTTTTCCAAACACCTCATAACTTCCACCATCGTAGATCATACTAGCATATAGATATATATGCAGAGCTTCTTCATCTTCTGTATATTTCACAAACCATGCAAATTTTGTACAACTCATTTCTTATGATTTTATCCAATATGAAATTGTCTTCTTTTCCTTTGTAGAGCCACTTGTTAGATTTTTACAATATGAAACAAGTAAGCTTCGTTCAATAGTATTAATTGAGGGTCCACCAAAACTGTAGATTATGTAAATGTTTCCTTTGGTCCAGAAAAATTCACAGAGACCTTCCTTGAAGCCATTTTCCTACACACACACACGACACACACACACACACACACCACACACACAGACAATTATATATATATATATATATATATATATATTATATATAATATATATATAATATATAATTAAATATATATATATATAATATATAGAAATACGTCTTAAGAACAACAAACAAAAATAAAAATAAAAGAAACCCATATTTTGAAAATTTAAACTTAAAAAAAAAAAATAATCATTTAATTTAACTTCGATCTTTTAAATTGAAAATTAAAAAAATTAGTTTAACTTTTAACTTTTAGAAAATTTTCCCCAAGGCAACCTCATCAATGTGAGGGTGTACTTGCCCACATAACCTCCCCCTTGTAGGCCATTGTTCTAGGGGCACACTTACGGGGTGCGACCATGGATCACACAACACAATGACCTGCCTGGAGGCTGCTGTGGCATGGGCACACTTGTGCTAGTGACACAGGGACCCCCTAGGAGGTTGTTGTACCATGTGCATACCCATGGAACAACTGACCCTTGGCAAGCTGAAGATTGATTTGCTTCCTACCAAGGTCCCACTATGCTATGGGTTCCCACCCTACCATGGCATAGTGGCCCCCTAGCAGGAAGGTGGTTGCTTCTCTGGAAGGAAGTGGGTTGATTCCGAGAAGCGGCCCCCTACCTTCCAGGGTGCTGTTGTGCAAACGTGCATGAAATTGGAGTAGAGACATTACTGAGAATTTTTGTTTTTGTTATTTTATGGATTTTATCCTTTCCAAGATCAATTCTAAGGACATTCTCAATAATGACAACATATTCTACAACTTCATCTTCCTCATCTTCGAAAGTAACAAGTTTACTTTTAGTAGATTGATCCGCTATAGGAATTTTTTATTGATCCCTTGTATGTATTCTTGTAGCATCATGAAGTAATTTTTTTTTCTTCTTTCTCATATCTTCTTTTCACTTTGTTTGGAAACTACTGAGCACATCCATAATATCTCGCTCTATAAAATAAACTCCCCCAACATAATTGAGAGACCCTCAGTAAAATTCCGTCAAACAAAATATAATATGTTAACAGTAAGTAAGTTATAAAAATTATAATGATACAATTAAAATAATGCAAAACACATAAATATAAATAAGAAAACTTAATTTTTTTTGTGGAATGTTGTTTATGGTTTGTTTACATATCTTTGTAGAAATTTCATTTGTTTCATACATCGACAATGCAAAATGATATCTAATATCCTCACATTACTTGGGCAGTTTTGTAAGTACATAAACAAATTTTGTATCAGACACCAAAAAATATGTCCAATACTTTTCAAAACACCTCATAACTTCCAAAATCGTAAATCATACTAGCCTATAGGTATATATATGAAGAGCTTCTTCATCTTCTATATCTTTCACAAACCATGAAAATTTTGTGTGACTCATTTCATGTGCTTTCATCCAATATGGAACCATGTTCTTTTCCTTTGAGGAGACACTTGCTAGATTTTTACCATATGACATGGGTTGACTTCATGTAGCAGTATTCATTGAGGGTCCACCTGCAACTTTAGATGATATAAATGCTTGCACTGGTCTAGAAATAGCCACCAAGACCTTCCTGGAAGTTATTTTCCTGCAATATATATATATATATATATATATTAATATATATATATATATATATAAATATAATATATAATATATATATATATATATATATATATATATATATATATTGTTAGACACCTAATCCTCTAAGGGTTGGTGTGGAAGTTGAACAATCAAAGGGAATCCAAGAGACCACTTCGAATATTAAACCAAGGGTCATTAGTCTTGTATATATAAATTAGTTTAACTTTTAACTTTTAGAAAATTTTCCCCAAGGCAACCTCATCAATGTGAGGGTGTACTTGCCCACATAACCTCCCCCTTGTAGGCCACTGTTCTAGGGGCACACTTACGGGGTGCGACCATGGATCACACAACACAATGACCTGCCTGGTGGCTACTGTGGCATGGGCACACTTGTGCTAGTGACACAGGGACCCCCTAGGAGGTTGTTGTGCCATGTGCATACCCATGGAACAACTGACCCTTGGCAAGCTGAAGATTGATTTGCTTCCTACCAAGGTCCCACTATGCTATGGGTTCCCACCCTACCATGGCATAGTGGCCCCCTAGCAGGAAGGTGGTTGCTTCTCTGGAAGGAAGTGGGTTGATTCCGAGAAGCGGCCCCCTACCTTCCAGGGTGCTGTTGTGCAAACGTGCATGAAATTGGAGTAGAGACATTACTGAGAATTTTTTTTTTTGTTATTTTATGGATTTTATCCTTTCCAAGATCAATTCTAAGGACATTCTCAATAATGAAAACATATTCTACAACTTCATCTTCCTCATCTTCGAAAGTAACAAGTTTACTTTTAGTAGATTGATCCACTATAGGAATTTTTTATTGATCCCTTGTATGTATTCTTGTAGCATCATGAAGTAATTTTTTTTTCTTCTTTCTCATATCTTCTTTTCACTTTGTTTGGAAACTACTGAGCACATCCATAATATCTCGCTCTATAAAATAAACTCCCCCAACATAATTGAGATACCCTCAATAAAATTCCATCAAACAAAATATAATATGTTAACAGTAAGTAAGTTATAAAAATTAGAATGATACAATTAAAATAATGCAAAACACATAAATATAAATAAGAAAACTTAATTTTTTTTGTGGAATGTTGTTTATGGTTTGTTTACATATCTTTGTAGAAATTTCATCTGTTTCATACATCGACAATGCAAAATGATATCTAATATCCTCACATTACTTGGGCAGTTTTGTAAGTACATAAACAAATTTTGTATCAGACACCAAAAAATATGTCCAATACTTTTCAAAACACCTCGTAACTTCCAAAATCGTAAATCATACTAGCCTATAGTTATATATATGCAGAGCTTCTTCATCTTCTATATCTTTCACAAACCATGAAAATTTTGTATGACTCATTTCATGTGCTTTCATCCAATATGGAACCATGTTCTTTTCCTTTGAGGAGACACTTGCTAGATTTTTACCATATGACATGGGTTGACTTCATGTAGCAGTATTCATTGAGGGTCCACCTGCAACTTTAGATGATATAAATGCTTGCATTGGTCTAGAAATAGCCACCAAGACCTTCCTGGAAGTTATTTTCCTGTAATATATATATATATATATATATATTGTTAGACACCTAATCCTCTAAGGGTTGGTGTGGAAGTTGAACAATCAAAGGGAATCCAAGAGACCACTTCAAATATTAAACCAAGGGTCATTAGTCTTGTATATATGTGTATCATTATGAATAGTAATGTATTCAATGTTTATCATCCATATTCTTCCTTCACCATGTATGTGTTTAACATGGTATCAGAGTGGGTGAATTCTGACCCTGCTCCAATTTGAGCCACTTATTTTGTGGTCTCTCTTTACGTGTGAGTTATTTCTTTCTCCTGATCAGGATTGCCACCTTATAGAGCATTTTAATCTACACATACTTGTTGTACCTCCGAGATAGTAGTAGGTCAGCTACCAATGCCAGAGCATCTAAAATAATTGTTTTGGGGTTTTTGGTTTTAGTTTAGGAAGACCAATGAATGAAGACAAATGTAGAATTGAAATACTTAAGCCTTTGGATAATATTAATATTTTAGCAAAGGGATGCTATAAAGCTTTACAAAGTGATATAGATCAAAATAGTGGTGAGAAGAAGACATAAAATAATATGATTATCACAGTTTCAAGATTGTAAAACAGAACAATCATAAGTGTGAAAACCTTCTACACTACGTTCCAAAGGTTCAAGGAAATATACTTAAGCTTACATAAGATGCTGATGGTTTATTGATTAGAGGGGATTAGCTAAATAGACAGTTCATTAATCCATTCTCTTAATATATGATGACTTCAGGAGCTTATAGGAATTAATTGAGACACAATTATTCCTACCTAGATATCTCTATAAGTCATAAGCATATGAAGAAAGACATAATGATTGATAACTAGAAAAACTTACAAGATAACAAAAACTGTGTAAAACCAAATTCAGAATCCTTTGCTTTGTATTAAGGTTCCAGAAAGACTGAGTACATCAAGTGTCTATAAAAGCTTCCTTCATAGGTGCAACTAGGTTCAAAGTAGAATGAACAGTCACAACTTAACAAGTAATGAATAATGACTCTTGAACTTTGAACCCATAACAACTCGAGAAGAGAGTTACTTATACAATAATGAAACTAAGAAAATATCCTAAAATTGATTAAGATTTATTCTAGGAAAGGAAAGATCTTAATACAAGAAGATAGGGACAGTTTTGAAATTGCTTCTTGCTGTCCCTTTTATTTAGGTTTTGTTGGCTTTGTTGTTTGATATTTTTCCCCTTTAAGCTGCGTGATTGTTTGTATCCTTTACGCTAGTTGATTCCTTCATTTGATCTTTCATCTAATTCTCTTTAAACTCTGTGAATATCCTTTGACCTTGCTGAGTACCTTTACTGTGCATTTCAGGTTTTTACTGTGTTTTTCAACAGTAAATCCTTTTAGATTTTATGTCTCATGGTAAAGTAATTTGATATGATCTTCATATTTGTCTTTTGACTGTATGCATGATTTTTCTTTGTAAGCCCTGAAACAGAAGTCTTTACCTGCAAAACATAGAAATTGTTAAGAAAACAGAGGTGACAGAGAAGGTTGTCAATGGCTTTATTGAACTTAAAAGTATTTTGGAGGGAGTCCAAAGCATATCGGAAGGTAAAACAATGGCTTTATTGGTCACAGAGGTTTATGGAGGGTTTACTGTGAAAACAGGTGAAACAAAGGAAAAATGGTGATTTTTGCGTTTAAAATGAAAAACGGTTTTCATTTTGAAATATAAGGCAAAGTGAACAGTTGCAATTTTGTCGTTATGCAGGAGGTGGTTTTGGTTTTCATCGCACTACTTTATGAGGCGCGAGCGGTTTTGGGAAGGGTCACCCAAAATAATTTGAGCTTGACACGTTGCAAAGGGAGGTCAGTGGAATACCGCTTTTCAAGCGGGTAATGCTCGGACATAAAGCCAACCCAAAATCACTAAGGGTCGATAGATTTGAACAGATTTGATGAAACAGTGGTGAAGCGAAAGAGCAATGTGGAGGAAAGAGGAAAGAGAAATGGAGGGCCCAACAGTTAATCATGGTAGTATGGGATTTATTATGGTTAAAAATCGAGATTAGCGGGGTTTTATGTTTTAACAAATAAATCCTTTGCAAAATAGATATGGAGGACTTGAAATAATATGAATGCAGGTGGATAAATGACATCGGGTCTGGGCTCATATCACATATCGCAATCGTAGTTTAGCGGAGGGAGGCCCATCACAAAGGAATGCAATAGGGGCCGGACACGACGTGGAAATAAAACATGGTAGAGGGTTATTGCTTTAGTCGGGACTTGTGATGAGGGATAGATGTGATATGGCAATGAATTATAATATGTATTGCATCGGGTCGGGTTCCATCATAATTGGAGATTGCAACGATAGAGGGTTATTGCTTTAGTCAGGACTTGCAATGAGGGCGGATGTGAAATGGCATTGAGTTATGATATATATTGCATCGGGTCCGGATCCATTGCAATCGCATATCGCAATGCGAGGAGAGTGGATGCACGTTGAAAGGCTTGCGATCCACTGATGCGATGTTTTATTTAATACATAGTTTTATAATAAAACTAAAGGTTTTCAGGATATTTTAATAAAGGGAGTTAATATATATGGGAAAGGATTTTTAGGGGTTTAATACATTAAGTTAGTGTTAATATGAAATATGAGCAGAAAGGGAAAATAGACTAAGTATAATGCTTTTTATGAGTTATACACATTAATACTTAGGCTAAACAACTTTTTGTGGGTTTTTAGGTAAAAGGGGATTTAGCATGGGGCTTTCACTTTTCCTAGGAAAAAAGGATTTGACATTAGGAAAAGGAGTTTTTATGGAAAATGGATGAGTATGAACTGTATGAAGGCGGAAGGCGAAATTAGTAAATGTAGGGATGAATGGGGATGAGGGAAGTTAATTAATTGATCTTGTAGGTCTTCATTTGCTTTGTATAATTGCCTCATGGACATAGAAACATATGGTAAAACATGATAAATGTACATTTTGTCCAATCAATCAACAAACTTATGCAACCTTTCTCCACTTACCCTTTGCTTATCCTATCATTTTGTCTTCACTTAATGGGTGCATTTAAGATAGAAAACCCTTTTCCTTTCTTCTTATTTTTTTTTAAAATCAAACTATCTAATCCTAACCTTATAACATCCAAGGGCTCAGATTAAACTAATGAGCACCTTATTATTCTCTACCTAATTACTGATCTTCCAAGATTAAACAATTTGGCCAGATCTTTATTCTTTTACTATAACATCAAATTTAAAGCATGAGGCAGTCAAGATTAAACAGTTTGACTGTCATGGGTTGTGGCATTTAAAACAAGTTGCACATAACCATTATTTTGCAGAAACAATAGTAGTGGCATTTAGACTTGCTCACTTTCAGAGTTTATTTGTTTCTTTTTCTTTCTAACCTAACATTTTCTTTTGTCTTGATTTTTTAGGACATCTAACCTAACATTTTCTTTGATATGGACATCACCATCGAGATATTTTCAAAACATTTTATTTAATTTTGCTATGTCCATATCCTAACTTAACATTTTTTCAAAATATCATTTTTAATTTTTTGACTATTTTATTCTATCTTATCAAACCAAAAATTCTACAACATTGGCTCCATCTGGGGACTGCTTTCTCCTATAGAATGCAGAGAACCTGCAGATCCATGTGCCTTCTCCTTGGGCTATGGAGTCCCTGCTATAAAAAAAATCACACTGACATCTTGAAAAGTAAAAGAAAGTCGGAGTATTTACAATGAAAACTATTGTAACTTCTTCGTACTGAATGTAATGTTTGAGAAACCTTCCATTTATAGGATATATGAAATGTAGCCCATCAAGATTCTATAGCACAAAAGTGTTGTTAACCTTCACTTCAACAATTACTAAATATCCAAACCATAGATTATCAATTTTGCCATTCTTTCCTTTCTCTTCTCTCCTGACATCCCATCTTAGAATTAGATCACCTTTCTTAAAGTCCCTTTCCATGGCTCTTCTGTCAAACAGGGCCTTCATCTTATTCTGATATTTATTCAATTTGTATTGAACTTCATCTCTGTTTTCATTATGTTCAATAATTTGATTTATTCTTCTTGAAAAATCATTAGGTTCATTTGTTGATTCCTGCAGGAATTTTAAAACAGGAAAGGCCAAATTGGTAGGGAAGACTGCATATTTCCCAGAGACTAACAGAAATGGAGATTTTCTAGTTGATATCTTTGGAGTAATTCTATTTGCACATACTGCATAAATTAAATGTGAATCCTAGATCTTCTTACGATTAGCTAGAGTCTTTTTTATTACCTTTACCAAACTTTTGTTTGATGACTCTGCAAGGTCATTACCTTGAGGGTAGTATGGAGTTGAATGATGTAATAGAATCTGATATTTCTGGCAAAATTCAATCATTTTAACACTAGACAAAATTGTTGCATTATCAGTGACAATTTGAGTTGGGCAACCAAATCTAGATAAGATATTTTCCTCAATAAACTTAATTACTACTAAATCAGTAGAATTTCTAACTGGAATTCCTTCCATCCATTTAGTAAAGTAGTCTGTTGCAGTGAGGATCCATCTATGCTGATTACTTGAAGTGGGATGAATCTCTCCAACAAAATCTAATCCCCATTGAGAAAAAGGTGCTGAAACTATTGATGGAGCAAGTGGAAGAGATGTTAATTTTTGTCTACTAGTAAACATTTGACAAGGAACACAACCTCTGACCTTTGCCCCTACTTGTAAGAATAGTGTGGGCCAATAAAATCCTCCCCTCAGAATCTTGTATGTTGTTGCTCTCTAAGCATAATGTCCCCCACAAAATCTTGTATGAAACTGATCAATGATTCCTTCAGTTTCTGTTACTGTTAAACATAATAACAAAATATTCGGTGGATCTTTCCAGTATAAATTTGCATTTATAATGTAGTACTTGATTGATTTTAACTTAATGGTTTTACACTGGATTTTGGAGAATGATGTTGGACACTCAAAATGGATCAATAAATTCCCAATATCTTGATACCAACTAGACAAAAAGAATTTTTCATCAATGTGTATAGGACTTATCTGTTGTGAAGGTAGAGGTTCTTGTGGATTCTCCCCTTTAGGATGAAGGGAAGGTTCTTGTGGATTCTTCCCTTCTACAAGGACAGAAGGTTCTTATGTATTCTTCCCTTGTATTTCTAAAACAGAATTGATTCCAAGTACTTTGCAGTTGGATTTAGCTAGAAGCTTGGGTAATCCTTGACCTTTTACTAGCTTGGTAGTCTTGATAGTTAGATCAAACTCCAAAATTTGAGTGATCCATCTACCTCTTTTCCCATCAGTGTCTAGTTGGGTTAGGACAATTTTCAAAGCACTATTAGGGACATAAGCAGTAATAGGTGAATGTAAGACATACAGTCCAAAAGATTTCAAGGCTTGAATGAGGGCATAGGATTGCTTCTCAGTGATGTCATACTTAAGCTCAACATCTCTCATAACCTTGCTGAAAAAGGCTATGGGTTGATCATGGGAATATTCATATTTCTGTAATATAATGGTAGCAAGGGTTGTTTCAGAGGAAAAAGAGAAAATAGTAAATGGCTTAGTATAATCAGGGATGGCTAAGGTGGGAGCTTCAAAGATAGCCTTTTTTATTTGTTCAAATACATGCCTAGAAGAGGGAGTCCATTTGACTTCATGGTCCTTTTGGAGCATGTCAGTTATATCTTTTACAATCTCTGCATAATTTGGAATAAACCTCCTTAGAAAATTAATCTTGCCTAGAAATGCTTGAATCTCCTTCTTGTTTCTAGGTAAGGTCAATGTTTTAATATCACATACCCGCTTGGGTTCAATTACTACTCCCTCCTTTGAAATTATATAGCCCAACAATTTTCCTTCTTTGACAACAAACAATGACTTATTAGGGTTCAATGATATTCCAAATTTTCTACACCTGTCAAAAACCTTCATCAAGTGCTTTAGATATTTCCGATCAAATTTAGAAAAAACAGTTATGTCATCAAGATAAATAACCACAAATTTATTTATATGACCCATAAAAGTTATGTCCATAGCTCTTTGAAATGTTGCTCTAGCATTGGTCAAGCCAAATGGCGTCCTAGCGTACATGAATGTACCCTAGGGTGTAGTAAAGGTTGTCTTATCTCTGTCTGTTGTATCAACATTCAGCTGATTGTAACTTGAAAAACCATCAAGCATAGAAAGTCTTTGTGCTCCTGAAACTATTTGAAGTAACTGATCCATTTTGGGGAAAGGATAATTATCTTTTAATGATTCCTTATTCAAATTTGTAAAATCCACATAGAGTCTCATTTCTCCATTTTTCTTTCTAACAAGAATTAGATTTGCAACCTAATTAGAATATCTAAGAGGGAGGATGATTTGAGCATCTAGCATTTTCTTAATCTCCCTTTCTACAGTTGGTAGAAGGGTTGGATTTATCCTTCTATGTTTCTGTTGTTAGGGTTTTTCTTCTAGCTTTAGAGGAATCTTATGTTATATTAATGAAGTATCATCGGTCTTTAGATCAACATAAGTCCAAGCAAAAACATCCTTGTAATTTTGTGGTAACTTACGATATTGAGCTTTTATCTCAGGTGATCCAAATGGATCCAAGAAACACTCTTTGTCTTCAAGAATTAAAGTAAATCATGCCAAAACCAATGAAAAATCGCATAAGGAACCCTTTCAAACCACTATCGGGAGGAAAAAACCCATGAAATCAATGGAAAAATAGAGTATCAAAGAAGGAATCAGTGATGCATAGTGGCTATCAAATCTGGCCGATCAATGGTCCAGATCTGAGCGGTGGATTGCAATTGCCAGTGACCTTGGGCAGGGATCGGTGGGATCCACATAAGAGATCTGACAGTGATCAACGGTTATTGGCGCTGAGCTCATGAAAGTTGCAACGGTGATTGGCAGAATTAATCTGGACCGTCGATCAATCACGCAGATCAATGGCCCATATTACATCACTGGATCACTATCGGGGATTGCAGAATCACTTACAACGGCTCAGGGATTATTGCGATGAGCGATTGCGATATCACAATCGGAGCAGCCTAACGGAGTAGGGTTATGGCACATGCATACATGTCATCTGATGGACCGGACCCTATAAATATTATAAGTCATATTACATGGATCTTGAGATCCGCCAAGCATCATTTTTAATGTATTTCACAGTTTTGTTTGTTAAATGAAATGCGAAGGGTAAAGCACTGATGCATTACGCCAGACCCGAAAGGGTACCTTAAGGCCATTACATATAATTTCAAGTCTGGGGAAACCCTCCCTAATCCATTATCACAGTTCTTAATACATTTATGAAACACAAGGGATAGAGCCATTGCGATTTGCGACAAAAACCAATAGGCAGACCTGATGGGAGGATAGGGATGATTTAAGGACTTTTGAAGTCCGAGATATTGAGTTTTGGTGGATTTTCTTTTGAAAACACATTTTCACTATGAAAGCAGAGCACAACTATTTCAAGAGTTTCAGACGCCTGAGGCACTCTGGCGTTACAGAATGGGTGGCCACCTCCTCTCCATGTGTTAAGCAATGATTGTATAATGCTGGTAGAGGGATTCAAAGCGTGTAGAGGCAGGGGAGACTGGGAGGCAGGAAACTGAAGCGAACAAGTAGTGTTGGCTTTAAAGCCACAAACAAAGAGAGCAGAAAAGGAGGCGATATTGAAGGAAAATGCCGAGACAAAGTTAGCACAGATATAAAGAGAATTGAGGGAGTCAGTATACTCATAAATAACTTAAGAGGTTCAAGTAAGAGCTCTTGTTATTGTATTTTGTTGTGTGTGAGGCTCAACTAGAGCTCACTGTTGTAAAAAGAACTCTGCTTGAAGTCATAATAGAGAGGCCACCACTGAAGGTTGGATAAGGAGATGTAGCCCAGGAGTATTGGGTGAACTCCTCATTAAATTTGTCGTGTTATGTGTTTCATATTGTGTTTTGTTTACTGCTTCATTTTCTGTGCATTTTGGAATCTTATCGATACATTGCATAAAATGAAGTAGACTAATCCATGCACATAAGTTTCTAATACCTTATTGTTGTCTTAGATCTCATTATCAGAACAAGTGGTATCAGATCTTTAGGTTGCTAAGGTTAGACAAGCTTGTGTTGGACTGTTAGTGAATGATAACTAGGTCAAAGCTTAAATTAGGAGAAGGAGAAGTAGTTGAAACTAACACCGAAATTGGTAGTGTCTATCCTAGGAGGAAAATGGAAGAAGAAATTCCCTTGGAATCAGACTCTTAGGTCAAGGACAGTTTCATGACCATGAAAGCCATGGTAGAAGAAATGTATAGAGAATTTAAGAAAGGTCGAAGTGAAGATTCTTCAACTTCCAAACAAGACAAAGGAATAGAAGGATCTCTTCGAGATGACCATTCTGAAGGCAAAATGAAAGGAAAAGAGGCTCATCTATCCACACCTCCTGATAGCCCTGAAAATATAAAGAAGAAAACATCTTTGATTAAATTAGACGTTAAATTGGATTTTCCCATATATGATGGAGAGTTAACTGCAGAGAGGCTAGATAACTGGATCATACAGATTGATGTGTATTTTAGGGTGTAGAGCATTGATTCAGACATAAGTAAAATTCAGCTAGCCAGCCTATGCCTTGGAGGAAATTCCTTGGTATGGTGGGAAGGTAGGACACAAGCTGACTTGAAGAAGCATGGTAAAACTCTTTCTGACTAGAGTGAATTTGTTTCGGCAATTAAAAAACAATTCTATCCACTAGCTTATATGCAACAAGCTATGATGAGTTGGAAAACTCTTCGCCAATTAAAAGGGAAAAGTGTACAAAGTTACATCCAAGAATTTAGGAAAAGAGATTTGATTCTAGGCATTTATTTAGACTCACCTTAAACTTTGCTGAAGTGTATAGGTGGTTGTTGAAGGCCCCAAAAATCGGGTCGACAATAAGGGGGATACTCGCCCAGTCCAGACCTTGGTTGGCAGCTCCTTATTCGTTTGGTATAGCGGGTCCAATTGGGGATTTGGGACCAGTTTCCCAATTTAGTGTGTGTGTGTGTGAGAAAAAGATGGGTGTTTCTATTCAGACTGGAATACTTCTATCTAATCTAATGCTATGCTATTGTATTCTAATAAACAGAAAAAAATTGAAATTTATGCTAACCCGGGGTGTGATCTTTCTTCTATGCGATCTAAAAAGATTTCATACAATAACTGGTAATAAAGACCATTCAACTATCATAAGAAAGGAATTCGATAAAAATGAGCTACTTCGTATAATAAGTTAGACGAAACAGTTGTTAAAACTTATCGCATAAATGAGCTATTCATACACTAAACATAAACAAATAGTTATCACCGTACAAAAGTGCCAAATGATAACTTAGACATTCATGCTGTAACATATAAATAACTGAAAACCAAATATCACTTTAACGCATAAGCAGAAATGGTTAGGAGATAAAAGTACCATTTATAACTAGTCCTACTCATGAGCTTCAAGCAATGATTGATTTATCTCTCCTTGATTTAACATCTACTAAGAGTACAGAAGTGCAACATCAGTAGCAGATATCAAATGCAAATATCAAATAAACCCTGTTCCATTCATTCACCAAAACCTTCTCTGAGGGTGCAAAAGTGCATGTTCTGAGGACAAGTTTTTGATAAATTTCTAGACCCTTCTTTAAATGCATGAGAAGGGTTTAAATACTACTAACTAAATAACTTATTTACAAAATTTGAGGATCCAGTTTAAATGACCATCCTCTTTCTAAGAAAAACTATTCTAAAATTAAATCTACTAACTATTTCTAAATCTACTCCTTAATGTCGCAAGCATTCAATATTTTTCTGAGTAGAGTCGGTTGACTGTCTTCCGCCTTTGGTTGAGATAAGCAAAAAGAAATGGCAAGAGCTGGCATTATTTTCTCAGTAAAATTGATGATGTGCTTGAGAATAATCCAATGAATATGTAGCATTACCATGTACGCCTGGTAAAAATCCCATTTCAACTTGGTAAACCTTTGGATTTCTTCGGCTTTTCCTTCAGTCTTCTATTTCCAGTTTGCTCCTATCGCTGATTTCTTGCAGTTTTCGGGGCTCGTAGGTGACTGAGCAACTAGGGACCTTCCTTTTCGAACAATTTTTCTTAGCGATGTGCGATTAGCGTGCATCAAAAACTGCCTCTGTTTCTTGATCCGGGCTTCCCTGATGCGGTTTTTGCCTCTTGCGCCTTTTTCTCTCATTCGGTATAAAGCCCAAAATTTGTAAAAATAGTGGTTCCGTGAGCTCTTGACCCTGAGAATTAAACTGTTTGTTTATGGTATCAGCGTCTTTCAGTATCCATTCAACCATGACTATACATGAGAAATCTGTGATAGATGCCTCCGAAGAGTTCTGCGGCTCTTTTTCTTCCTTGAGTGGATTAAGTATGCCTTCTGAAATGTACATTGGAGTGTTGCCTTCCTTCTTTGTTGTTTTCTACATAATTCCTTGTATAACGCTTCGTCCTTCTTTCCTGCAGTTTACATTGACGTAGAAGTAACGATAAAGGACTAATGACAGGAAAACTTTTAAATGCCGAAGATATATGAGACATGCCACCTTACGTGAGTTATTTCTTCGAAAAACACAACGCCCTACTTCATTAACAACTGGCAATAACCAATTAATTCGCATTAAAATGGATGACCAACTCTTGGCTAAAAAGTTTTCTCGATCAATGAGCCAAAACCAACTGCGATGGAGGGGTCCCGCAGTTTTGCTTTGCGATGTCGCAGATCGCAATATCGCTATGTCGCAATGTTGCAATGTTATCGTGTTGTTTTTATTGCAGATTGCAGTATCGCAACTTTGAGGTGTCACAGTATTGCGGTATCGCAATATCGCAATATTGAAAATTGTTATAATTCTTGTGTAATTCTTGTGATATTTGCGATGTGCGATATGCGATATCGCATATCGGCGATGTTTTAAACTTTTTCAATGTGAGTATGTCTTCAGTATATGCGATGCGATGAAGTTTCGCGTCGCAATATCGCCTTTTATCGTTTTAACTCTTTAGAAGGTGTATCCTATCATCCTTTGCGTGATGCGATATCCTTTTAGGAGTAAATTTAATTTTCTTCATTATGAAACTTAGGTTTTCTAGATTTTTCAAGGTATTTTCCTAAGTCCATGATGTTGTAAGTTTCATCTAAAAAGAAAATGTAACACTAACTAATTTTTTTGAGGGTCCCCACTTATTTAGTATTAGCAATAATATTCATAAGGAGGGGGGTTGTTGGTGGCCACAACAATTGGCGATTCACTTGGAAGAACCAGTTATCTCTGTGTTTCTATTGAACCTTTTCAGCTTCCAAAACAGCAAATTTGTCAGAAAATTAAACATTATTATGGAAAGATAAAGTACATTATTCTCTAACCTGTCAATGACATTTTGCTTTAGCTAATTTCAACTTTGATTATTTGCTGCCTCAAGTTAGTCCTTGTGTTTACATCATTCATTACTTGGTCTGTAAAGATAAAACAAAGTCTTCTCTGTAAACCAGTTTTAAAATATACTCATTTGTCGTAGGTAGAGCCTCTACTGCCAGCAGGCATTCATAGCCTCGACAGGGTTACCTTTTACCCAGCAATGATCCTGTATCCTACTTAAAGAAACCTACAACTCTCAAAGAAGAATCCACATCTACACTTATTGCTTTGATTTTTTATTTTTATTCTTGAAAAACAATGTCTTGGTTTGGTGGCCAATTTATGACACAGTCATTCACTTGATTTATAACTTTGTTGAACAAGTTGGCTCGTGATGAGACCCCTTGCCTCTTGATTGTAACAATCTTGAGTCATTGCCCTGTTATGGTATG
>APFE030544371.1:1828-14560 GCA_000404065.3 Pinus taeda
CTCCCAGAGGTACTTCCTGTAGTTGGAAAAGGTGGCAGCAAGGTGGTTTTCATGATGTTTTTGGACATTTTGACCATCCAAATCTCAATGAAATGCTTCGGAAATGGCTAAACATGTGTATTTCTTCATGAAAAATCCAAAAATACAAGCCATTTGTCATTTGGACCTCCCAATCTTCAGGGTAGCGCGCTGCGCGCTACGCGTAGAGCCAAAAAAACCTGTTTCACAAGCCAAAAATTTTGAAACGACAAAATTTTCTCCAAATTTGCTCAAATTTGGAGTGAAGACCCTCCATCATGTATCATGCTCAATTAATGAAGCCTTGGCCAAAACTCGAAGTGGATCAGGCCTTTTTCGTTGCTTTTGCACTTTTCTCAAATGCCTCTTGAGGCTCTCCATTCTCGCTTTGCAAACATGCATGCGAGCCCAATAGTGAGTCTTCATGTGACGAAGCATGTCCTTGTCCCTATTTGCCTTCGCCAACAACTTCTCCAAATGAGTGTTTACCTGGATGAGCATTGATTCTCGATCAATAGGCGTCAAATCACCGGGTCTCCTTCGGGCCAATTCCCGGTCTTCCCGGATTTTCCGCAGCTCATAGAGTTCATGCTCATCTTCCAGCTGTTTGTTGCACTGCTCCAAATAGTTGATCACCCACTTAGCCATCTGCAACTTCTTTTGCAGTGACTCATTCTCGGCCCTTTGCTCTCGGATGATCTCTTTGAGTTCCGAGTTAGGCAAGCTAGCATCAACATCAATGATATCCGTGTCCTAGCCTCCTGAAGGACCCTCATCAACCACGGGTCTCTTGCCCCTTTCCTGGATCTGTTCCTGTACTGAAGATGAAGGCGAGACCCCTTCCACATGATGTGGAGATGGTACTCTCTGTGCTGATGATGTCAACGAGACCCCTTCCACCCCGGGTGGAGATAGTACTCATAGTGTAGATGCAAATAAGGCCCTGTGGCCTCTCTGATATGTCACATAAACTGGAGCATCAACATGCTCGGTCTCAAGAATGTCAAACTACTGTGAAGGCCCTCCCTCATCATGAAATATCTCTGGTGGTGGCTGGAGCGCTGTGAAGAAGTCACGAGAAATAAAATCCTCCCATGTAATGCCCTGCTGTGCCAACTGATGAATCACCACGATCTTGATCAATGCATAATGATATATGATCCTATGCTGATGTGCTGGGCTCTTCCTTTGCACTAAAGGCACCATCCTCTCTATGTTGTGAAACATGAAGTATGGGATGTTCATCAGACGCACCCTTGTAAAATGCATCAACAAACGGACATGGTATGCATAAAGACAGGAGAATCTTCCCTCACAACTGAAATACCGAATGATGAATTTCATCAAAGGTGAAAACTGATCATTCAGGTAGTGGAAAGGAAAAACTCTGCTCAAGTGCCTCATATACCCTAGTTTAATATATGGCTCATAATATGATTTCTCTAGCTGCTGACGCTTTTTCCATTGTTCCCCGATATTTGGAATCCCCATGGCCTCTGCAATAGTCTCTGGTGAAAAAATGAAATTAACTCCAGCGAGGTTTACATGGCCATCATGTAAATGGAGAAAAAACAAGCGAGCTAATTCACGATGATGCTGAAATTGTGAAATTAGCTCACAAAAATGATAGCATGACTGATGGCAAAAGCAATCCATGGCAAGTGGGCAAGCTTGCAATTGTACCATAGAAGTGGGCTCCTCTCTAAGATGTTTACCACCTTTGCCACCTCTACGAGGTCTTTGTGGCACATTTCCCTCTGTTGTGGAATCACTGTCATTTTCCTACTCATAATATGACTCTGTATCTGACATGGTTTTTAGAACAAAATAGCTGCAATAGGAAGACTTCAATATGTATGTTGTAGGTGTGATGAAATCCCAATTTCAGTGCATCCTCAAAAAACCAACTGAAGCATCATAAGAGTTATGCTATAATGGATATTTTGTTTGGTATATTTGGGCATAAAACAGTCACAAAGATATTGTGGTATGAAGTGCTGCTGTCTCAAATGTCTTTTAATACCCTATACAAAGTTTTAATACCCTTTACAAAGATTTTGATAAGGGCCTAGGGTTTGATTTGCTTTCTTACACCCAACACCACTTTCACTCTTCAAACATACATTAGACAATATTCAACTTGATTGATTGAAGCAAAGAAACACCTACTTGCAGCTTTGGAGGCGGTTTGACACGTTTTAGGCACATAAAGTTAATGCTGGAATGGGTGCGTAGCGCATTGGCCAATGTGTAGCACCTATGTAAATTAACACAGGATGTGTGCGCCCAATGCGTAGCACACTGCCCAGTGCGTAGCGCGCAAGTTCTATGTGTAGTGCGCACCTTCAACTCTGCCTCAAGGGTCTGTAACTTGGTTTTTCGCCCTCCAATCTTGAACATGCTCTTGCTCTGATGTGTGATGAACAAAAAGACTTGTTTTCACCTTATATACAACCAAAATATCTAATTTGAATAAATTGACTTCCAAAAACCCACTTTGTAAAGTTTGGGCACTTTCAATTTTGGTCTTTTAATACAATGATGCTTTTTGAGTTTCTCATGCTTTTCTGAGGTTTGGACTGAAGTTCTTTGTTGATTCTTGTTTACAGGGATAGCTATGATATGCTCTGGCAAAGGAGACCAAGGCTGCATTTGAACAATTGAAGAATTGAAAAATTTTGACAATTTTTTACAAAAATGAGATGGCGACTTATCTTCAAAACGGAGTTTTGAAGAGAAGTCCTAATTCAGCTGTACAATGATGAAAATGAGTGAAATGATGATCTATAAAAGACATCCCTCTGGCCTGTTGGTCTTCTAAGACTTTTCAAGACAAAATTGACCCAACCCTAGACCTAAGACCTCAAAATTTAAAACATGATTGTAAATGATCTTTGAAAACTTATTTTAATGAATAGACTTGAACCAGCAGTGCCAAGCACGAGGGGAATGAGTGACACAAACCGCTCCATCAGAGTTATGGCATGCCTAACGAAATGCAATTGATGAAAACTGGTGGGACACCTAAAACATGAAATGCAAAAAAGAGCTTTGATCTCTGATGGAGGGATAAATAGACCGACTCTAACAGATACAATAAAAGAGCGTGTTCTACACACTTTTTTAATGTATCTACAATGTTTAGCAATGTGGGTCTTCTCAGAAGTAGGCATCATGGTTACTCTTTGGATTTGGAATTTAATTCCACATCCAACGAGTGTCTACACTTGAAATTTGAGTAAACCTATAAGTAAGCCAAAAATACAATTAAAAAGTAGTTTTTGAATTTTCCCTCCAAAACATTTATAACAACTCTTTTTAAATTTAAAGGATTTTGATTGGTTTACATATTATGTACGTAAAAATTTCATGGGCACTTTTAGGTTGAAATTTCTTCTAATGCATATTCCTACAGTTGTTCTTTTGGATCAAGATCTTCGTTAGCCTCACCATCATAGATCTAGACCAAAACACCAAGACCGGGTAGAGAAGGTGAGATCCTTCTCCTTTGCGTAGATCTTTTTGAACTGCAAGGTATGGTAAATGAGCATGAACACTCTATGTTCGTTTGAAAAATCGGTTGAAGATAGGGAGTTGGGGTCACCGTGGGTAATGGATTTATGGGGTTCAATGTTTTTTTTTTTTTCACAGCAGATGTGAGTTTGGGATTTTTCTTAGAGCTGGTTGATCGACACAACCTTTAGATCAAAATAGATTTGTCCAAATTGGGGTTCCTCCTATGTCACTGGGAGGGGTGGAGGGGTTTGAAGTTTTATAGAATGTCCATATGTGTAGATAAAACTCTAAATGTACATTTCCTTACTACTCTCTACCTTATGATCCCTTGGAATGGGCAGATCTGATAGATCAGGAGCGGGGTTCGAGCACGAAATAGGAGCGGAAGTTCCAAATTTTCATTAAAACTTTGGTTGGTAAATCTATTTTAATCTAGGTCAACAATGAGAATTTAGTGGAGAATATCAAATACAAGATCTAATAGCGTGAAGGGATTCCATCAACGACTCAAAATATTGTTGTAGGAAGTAAATTACTTTAGGACAGAAGGCCTCTCAAAGAATACAATATCTGTAGAGGTTATACCATTTTCTTGGTATCTTTTCTGATTGGAGGATCAAGATATGATCCTTCAATTTCCTATAAAGAAGATGTCAAAAGGAGTATATAGCATGCGAAGATAACACCTCCTACTAGGAAATTTCCAAGGCCTTATATAGTGGAAAGGATGGATAAACACCCACAAATTGAGATTCAAATTTGTTAGGTAAATAACATGTTCTCATATTTTCATGCAGAGGTAGTTATTTTCTATTTTCATAGTTTATGGCCTAAACTTGAAGATCTATACCAATGGATCTATACAAATTGGACTACAAAATGTGATATTCATTTATGTTCGAGGGGATTTTTAATTGTACACCCTACCTCAAAAAAATATTACTAGAAAATATTTGAGGAAGGTCTGTGGTTTTGGGGCAGAGCTAGGTTATTCATCACCCCTAGTTCCTATAATTTAATTCATCAACAATGTAGGTCACAAAAATAGCCATCTAGGTTAGGATGCCAAACCTCCCACTCCCCTTTTGGTACCATTAGGTTCTTGAAGACATTGGGAATGATTTGGCAGATTTTATCAAAATAGACAATGAGAGAATAACAAAGGGGCTCTTCACATATGCTCGCATTTGTGTGGAGATTGATCTTAACAAGGGGTTTCCAGATCGTATTTAGTTAATCAATGGAAAATTTCAATGGACACAAAGCTTAGATTTTTAAAATACAACTTTTATATGTCATGTATGCAATCAAACATGACATCTATGAGATCATTTCCCTTTGGATTAAAAAAATGGAAAATAAGTGGAAGGGACAAAATCCCAAGTATTGGAAAACTTATGAGCCCCCTCCCTTTGAAGATGAAGAAGAGGTAAATTTAAAGGACCCACTAGGTAAAGAACAAAAAAAAGAGAATGAAACATCAGCACCAACAAAACCACCTACATAGTCAACAAAACTCAAACAAAATGTGGATATGGCAGTTTCACATATTTCTACAGAAAACATAATAACAATATCACAAAATGAAGGGATTGAGGAAACCAAATGATCTCATGTATCTGAAAGCTCTGAATCATAAAAGGAGAATACACTTGGAACTCCTAGGGAGTCGGATTTAGTTATCATCCAACTTGCCACTCGGGTATGGAAGGAAGTAAAAAAGAATAAGGGAAAGAAAGGGAAAATAGATGAATTTTATAACTATACTAATTAGTAATTTCTTATGATGTTTTATGTCGGACCCTAACAGGTTTTTTCTCAATGCACCACAGTGTATACAACATGCATTTTGTTTTTCTTATAAAATGATGATTTTCCCTTGGGGAATATATATTATATATTAAGATATATATATATATATATTATATATAATATATATAATTATTAATTCATGATTAGTATAGAAGGTGCATGTCTCTACAGACATGACCATTCGTGAACAAGCACCCACCTAGGTATATAAGCGAACCCTCATTTGTAGCAATCTCATCTTCATATTCCAAGTGTTCTAAAGTATTTAACTTGTGAGTACGAGCTTTGTTCGTAACATTACTATTGTTGTGAGGAAGGATAAGGTACTTGGGTTGACAAGGTCAAAATCAATGTTTAGTTGAGAATACATAGTTGCAAGAATGTCATTTCTAGTAATGCTAAAGTGGTAACCAAGTATGATGTATTCTCTATTTTTTTAACCATTTACATAGCAGTATTTATTAGAAATTATTAATCTTGATACATCTTCTTAAGGTTGACATCAAGATGGAACAATTTTGATTAATTGGTGACATGATGAATTTATGAGGCACGGGGACTTTATATATGTTTGGGAATTTGAATATGTAAAAGAGAATCTGCTTATGACAAATTTTGTTGGTCTTACAAATGGTGTAAAATGAGTAATCAAAAACTACGGTTTGTAGAATACTAGAAGACAAGAAGTCTTGGATATGAAATCCCTAGGGTTTATGAGCTGGACCTAGATCAATGTTTTCGTCGAAAGAAGAAATCGTAGCTCATGCAAGGAAGGAAAGTTATTGATGATGAAGACTAGGATGACTAGGTAGCATAGGATTATTTTTGCAAGATGAGAAGGATCAAGAGGGAGTTGACAAAACCCTTCAATCGATCAAAAGATAAGTAATTTATTTCTCTCTTCCTTGATTATTGTTGTTTTTACCATTAGTTTGCCTCTTGTATTTGTATCTTTTGGTTAGTTATAATTTTTCTTCCATGGCATCTTATGAGGATTTCAGGTACATAGTGAAAGATTCTAAGGATTTGACAACGAAGAGATGTAGTGGGAGAATGAAGCAAATCTTGCGAGAAGAGGATTCTTTCGAAATTGGGGATTTCTTATAACGACCTTAGTTTAAAAAATCTATGTAATAATGTTAATAAAGGAAAAATAATAACCAAGGTCATGGGACACGTATTCCAAGATTAATGTTGGGAAAAACACAGTGACAATGATCATTTATGATTAATTAATGGCTATGGAAATTGGCAAAGGCAATGGTAAAGGATTTGGAAAGGCAAAGAGGCAGTAATTGGAATTTTATTTACAAAATAATGGAAATTAGGAGAAAAGGAAGGTGAAAGTTCATAGGTTGCATGTGAGGAGGAAAATGAAGGAAAATAATGGAAAATGAAGAAAACAAAGGTCTCATTAATAAAAAGGTTTCTCAAGATCAATTCATAGCTTTTTGCAAGTTTTAGCTTGGAGCTCTCTCCCTATTCTCTCTCTCATACTCTTGCACACTTAGAGTTCTTGGAGCACTATTGGAGGATTTTGGGTATATTTTGGATTTGGAGCACAGAGGCAAAGGAAAATTAAGAAAGCGTAAGGGAACAATAGGATCAACAACTACAATGGGTTTACTTTGTATATACTGAGTTGCATGTATGATTTCCTTGCTAGTTTTGACATTCATGACATATGTATGTGGTTATTTCGTTATGATTTGTCATTGTCATAGAATATTTCTGGATTGACAATGGTTTTTCCTAGCCTTTCCATTTCCTCGGTAGCCATGGTGTTGTGGGTTTTACATTCTATTTTCTGGTTGGTGCTCATGTTCCTTGTGGATGTGGGTTGAGTTATCAGTTCCTGAAGCCTTGGTTAGAAAAACGCTCTGGAAGCCCTATAACAAATTGGGTTGAGTTACTAGTCCTAGAAGACTTGGCTGGAAAAATGCTCTGGAGCCCTTGGTGGGTTGAGTTAATAGTCCTGGAAGCTAGGTTGGAACAAATTCTCTAGAGCCCTAGACATCTTAGATAGAGACTGATCTGGTGATGGTTAGTGATGTACGATCATGAGGTGGAATCAGTGGTTGAGGGTTGAGGTGGTATGGACTGTAGAAGCGCTGGTTTGGTGTTGTTTGGTTCATTACATGAGATCCCAAATTCATTCTTCGAATATGGCGTGGGGGTGATTGGTTGAAAGAAAGATTTGGTTCAGCCCAATCTATGGTTGAGTGGTACATGGAAATCCCTAACTTGGTTAGATTTTCATACGTTAATAAGAGCTCTTCTCCTCTTCTGTTCTATGTGTAAATTTACTTGTTATTATGTGGCTATGATGTTTGTTCTATTACTATTTTTTATCTAGTTATATGCTGGTTATAGGCATGGTTTTATGACATTCTTGAGTTATGGCTCTCATCATTTTTTGGTTAGTAGATGAAATTTTAATGAATGTATGACCTAATAGATGATAATGTAGCTATTGTGAGAGGGCATCAAACCTTATTTATGATTCTCCTATAAGTATGATCTCTTTATGTTCATATGTGTATTTATGATCTATATATTACATGTTCATGATGTGTTTGATGAATTTCTTGTCATGGTTGGGATGCGTCATGATAGGTCTTATTAGCTCTACTACATTTTTCAACATTTGAAGGTCATAAGCAAGCCTGGTCGTGTTGCTGCTGTTCAACGAGGACTCGTATCAGTCATCCTCCGCCTTCTCCTTCACCCCACTTACTCCCTTTCACCTAGCTGCCTCTGTTTTTTCCCTTCATATCTGGCATGAACCCCTGATCTTAAAGCCCCAAAGAGCTAAGCCTAAAGCTCCATAGCCTGTAACCACATGACCGCATGCCTTTGCAAAGCCTTTGCTTGTCACATCAGTCTTAAACATGTGCAATTAAACCCTGCCATCTGATCGTCTACCGCACGATCCGACGACATTCGCTCCTCCCACTCTCGCAAATTGACCGCACGTTAGCTCACAGGGAAAGCGGTTTTTGTCTTGTCACATCCCTCATGCATCATCGTCTAGGTGGAATCGTGTGGCTTTGTATGATTACCGTCGTGGGCCCAAAAGTGGTGCGATACATACCGCTTATTGCCCACTCGCCCGTCCTCGCGCGTTAACTCTCCATGCACCTTTTCCACTCGATAGCCATTGGATCTGTCTACCCAAGATCCAACGACTCATGATCGTTTTACCCCGTTTCTTCCCGATTTCTCCCGCTGAACCGTATCTGCTGTCCATTCACTTGATCCAATGGCTGATATTTGTTCCTGTCCTGCCCATTTGTCTGCCATGCAGTCTTCATGTCCATAGCCTGTAGCATACATCCGAAGGATGAAGGTGGCCAGTGTTCAGTACTCCGAGTAGTTACTCCTTAAAAACTACATTCAAGAGCAGTATGGCTGAAGAACGAGAAGAACATGCCTTGAGCAGTTAAACTTACTGAGCAGTTATGGAACTGCATCCATACTACACTCCACCTGCCCGAGAAGGATGACAGAGCATCCGAGAAGATCAAATCCGTTCACTGAAGCAGGCAAGCTGCTCCAAAGACTCCATCAGATAGTTAAAATGGTTGGTGGTCCATAATGACCCCTCCATGCCTAGAATAGCAGAACATTTTGTAATGAAACTGTATATATACCCAAGAAACAGACATAATCAAGGTTGATGGTTATTGTTTTGATGTAAGGTTCAACTTCTAGATACTGTAACTACTTTGATACTTGTAGCATCTGGTATTCATTTTCAGCTAATACAAGCTTCTTTTGCTATTAATTTCTCACTTTCCACTTCTATTCTATTCTAGGCTATGCCTGTTATGCATTTGTTCATGTGCTCTTGATATTTAGCATTAGAGGGGCTGTCATCCCACCTCTGTGTTGAAGTCTAGTATGTATCATTGAATGTGTTATGCAGGTTTATGTTTACTTAGTGCCAAAGAGCTGTCATCTTGTCTGTGCATTAGGAAATAGATTTGCATACCTCTTTACTGGTTGCAGCAAGCCATCACAGGGTCCTGTGCATCTGCTGGTGTGGTCAATATTCTCCATACTCACCTAATCCTCAAACTGTGAGTAATTGGTGGTCTAAAGCCTTGTAGTCTGGGTGTGTTCACCCATGTCTGGAGTTAAGCATAGTAGAAGTGGTTATATGGCTTGAACAAGTATCATTCCTTCCATTCATCCATTTCCAACATTATGTCGAGTTTGTAATGTTCCCGAGCATCTCCGAGATACAACCTAGGAGAGTTTCTTGGGGTGATAACATTAAATCGCGCCGTTGCCGGGGAGAAGAGATTAAAGCTCAGCTTCCCTGGGAGAACGACACAGTTCCAGATTTTGATGATAGACAAATTCTGGGCACATTTTTGGTTGTAATCATCTATCTGGTGACTCTACTGGAGGACCAACCTGGTGGTGACTCCACGTTACAGTTCTGGCTCATATTGTGAGGCATACCTGGAGAAATCCTTAGAAATCACCAGCTGACCCAATGATTGACCCTAAGAAGATTGTTAAGTAGAAGAAAACATCATAGAAAGGAGCATCAGGATCAGGTAAGCTTAAGAAATCTTATGTATCTCTGCAAGAGAAGATTATAATTGAGAGTGTATCATTTGAAGATATAGAGCCTAGTATTGCTAGTTAGAAAATTCCTTTATAGATTCATACAACTCCTTGTTCACTTAGTTCCCCTTGGGATCTCAGTCCAAAAAAGGCATCCCATACGGTCCATCACATTCCCTTGTCTCTGTCATCCATTTCATTGTTCCCCACCATTCAGTCTACCAGTATCCTTCCACCTACCCCAATCATGGCAGGCCAACAAGCACCTACAAAGATGGAAAGAATTATAGCTGCTAGGTATGGACCCTTAGTCCCGCCTATTCCTTTGAATGCCATGCCTGTAGGAGAGTACCAGAAGTATATTCCAAAATTCATTAGTACAGATGGGGTAACTGCTGAAGAACACCTTGAATCTTTTTACAGTTATGCTGATAACTTAGAAATTAGTGAAAATGATGTGTGGATGAGAGTTTTTGTCTAGAGCCTTGATGGAGAGGCTAGAAAATGGTTCAGAGAACTAGCCCCTAGGTCTATTTCTAATATTGAAGCATTAGACGATGCATTTTTGAAGTGATGGGGAGATAAAAAGGACTTGCTGTATTACCGTACTAAGTTTGGTAACCTGAAGAGGGAAAATGGGGAAGCATTGCCTGATTTTAA
The DNA here is from genome assembly GCA_000404065.3 of Pinus taeda. Taxonomy (NCBI): domain Eukaryota; kingdom Viridiplantae; phylum Streptophyta; class Pinopsida; order Pinales; family Pinaceae; genus Pinus; species Pinus taeda. Next base: position 12,413 of record APFE030544371.1, read on the forward strand.
TAAGAAATTTAATCGTAGGTATAGTAAGATACTAGCTGAAGTAAAGCCTACCCCCACCTCTGCCAAACTCACTTATGCCAATGCTTTTGACTCTGATTTTTTCCTATTATTAAGAGAAAGAAGATGTGCTACTCTGGCAGATATGCAAGGTGCAGCCCTAGAAGTAGAATCTAACATCATGGCTGCAGAAAAACTCAAAAGTCATGCTGACAGAAGGAGGTAGAGAGGTGATGCTTCTTCTTCCTCTGCTTCATCTTCTGAGCCCAAATTGGATAAAATGACTAGAATGATAGAGTCATTGGCTATTGAAATATCTAAGCTGAAGATTGAGTAGAACTCAGGAAAGACAAGGCAGCAGAACACATTTGCTCCAAGAAACTCAAATCCATTCAGAAGAGCAAATGAACAATTGCAAATCATTTAGAGGGGTAAAGAACCAAATGAAGAACATAAAGTTAAAACTCCTTTTTAAAATTTAGTCATGGAGGAGGAACAATTTGAAGAGGAGGATGAAATTCATTGCATGGAAGATAAAGGCAGTGTTGCCTTTTTAACATTGGCTGCATATGAAGAATCACTGCTGTAGGACCAAACTAGTCAAGAATGGGATAGAGAGGCTATTCTGTAGACTAGTGAACATGAAAGATACAATCTGAGGTTGTAAGCAAACAATGCCAAGGAGAATCCTGCCCAAAGAGCTACTGTCCAAACAGAGCCACAAAATATCAGACAAAGAAGACCAGCAACTCATCTAGTCATCCTCAAATTACCAGTTCAAGAGGTAAGAGGTTCTGACAAGTTACCTACCCCTTTCAGCTTTGAAGTAGAAGTCCAGAAGTTAAAAATATCTGTGCCTCTGTCAGAACTTGTAAAGAGTGAAGTGTTTAGGAAGCCTATCCTTGAAGCTCTTGAGCTGAAAGCCACACAAACCTCCACTGACTTTGTCAATTTGCAAGATGGTAAACCTGCAGTTTTACTGAGCCCCATGACCGAACTTGTTGACGATAACTCTCCATATTTTTATGTCTCTTTGACCATACATGACAAAATCCTCCACAACTGCCTGCTAGACACTAGGGCTAGCCACGGTTTGATGCCTAAAGTTGTCATGGAAGAGTTAGGCCTTGACAACACCAGATCATATCATGATTTATTCTCATTTGATTCAAGGAAGGTGAAATGTCTAGGGTTGATTAAAGAATTAGCTATTACCCTAACTCAGCTTCCCATGAAGAGTATGGTGATGGACATTGTGGTAGCAGATGTCCCTCCTAAGTTTGGCATGCTGCTGTTTAGAGGATGGATTAAGAGACTAGGTGGGACACTATAGAATAATCTATCTTATGCCACTATCCTAGGTTTTGGAGGAGAAAGCAAGAGATTGTACAGAGAAACACAGTTGGCATACATCATCAATGATGAGAAAAATCTGTCCAATCGTCCTATCTATGCTGTGGACACTGATTTTGGAGCATGTATTCTCCAAATAGAAAAATATCAGAAGGCCTCAGTGCAGCTTAGGAAACAAATAGTTCAGGCCGAGGAAGAGAAAGGAAGTCAAGTTTGGGAGATGTTATTTGATGGAGCATGTTACAGGGAGACTGCAGGAGCAGGGGTGGTGCTGACATCTCCAAAACAAGAAAGCACACAACTGTCTTTTAAGCTGGCCTTCCAAGTCACCAACAATATAGCAGAGTATGAGGCTATGATATTGGGTCTGAACGTAGCTAAAGATAGAGGAATCAAGAACATAAAGGTGTTTGGAGATGCTGATCTGATCATTCAGCAAGTGAACAGAACATTTCAAGCAAAGCACCCAAGGCTGAAAGCATACAAAGATGAGGTATGGAGACTAAAAAATTCTTGTGATAGTTTTTGTATCTCATACATCCCTAGAGCCAAAAATTAGCTTGCTGATTCCCTTGTTGTGTCTGCTAGCATGTTTATGTAAGAATTTACAGGGTAAGTTCCTCAGACAGAACACCAAAAGGACACCGCTCACAAACAGATCACAGATCAATACACCAGTATTTTGACGTGGTTAAAACCCTCAGAGAGGGAAACAGTCCACGGCCTGCGCCAACGTGGCTACTACAGGAAATTTATTAATAAAAGAATGAAAATTTACATAGGCTTCTCTCATGCACG
>APFE030544371.1:18550-55631 GCA_000404065.3 Pinus taeda
AACAATATTGCACTTCAAGAACATGGTCCTGAATGAGCTTTCTGATGAAGTGCATGTGAAGTTCAATGTGTTTGCTGCGCTGATGCTGAACTGGATCTTTGCAAAGCTGAATGGCACTTTGATTATCACACCAAAGTGTAGTCGGATGCTGCTGCTCAAAGCCAAATTCTGATAGGATCTGACGAAGCCACAAGGCTTCCTTACTAGCTCCCACGGCACCACGATACTCTGCTTCTGCTGACGAAAGAGAAATGGCAGCCTGTTTCTTACAAGCCCATGTAATAGGTCCTGAACCAAGAGTGAAGACATAACCGGCAGTAGACTTCCGATCATCAGGGTCACCAGCCCAACCAGAATCAGTGAAACCAACTAATAGAGGAGTTGCTTTGGCACTGTAATGAATCCCAAACTGTATTGTACCTCGAACATAACGAAGTATTCTTTTAGCTGCTTTCCAATGACTTTCACGGGGGTTTTGCAAAAAACGAGCAACAAGGCCAACAGCAAAGGGAAGGTCAGGACGAGTATGGGTTAAATACAAGAGCTTTCCTACAAGTTGACGGTATAAGGTAGCATCAACTTCAGGAGAAGTACAAGAGACTGAAAGTTTGACTCCAGACTGAAAGGGAGAAGGAGCTGGCTTACAATCTTCCATGTGAAAATGACGAAGAATATCACAAGCATACTTGGACTTGGAAAGGGAAATACCCTCCTTGGATTGCAAGACTTGAAGACCGAGAAAATAGTGTAAGTGTCCTAAGTCTGTCATTTCAAATTTCTTTTTAAGGCTGGACTTCACATGGTTTATAAGGTTGGGATCACTACCAGTAAGAATAAGATCATCAACATAAAGAACAAGGATGATAAGAGAGTTTCCCACTTTCTTGGTGTAGACAGTATTGTCAGAATGACACCTAGAAAAGCCAGATTCTAAAAGAAAGCTATCCATTTTGGCATACCAAGCCCGAGGAGCTTGCTTGAGACCATAAAGAGATTTCTTAAGTCGACATACAAGGCTGGAGTCTGTTTGGATGAAGCCAATGGGTTGTTCCATATAGATTTCTTCATGCAAGTCCCCATGCAAGAAGGCAGATTTAACATCCATCTGATGGACTTCCCATTTTAAAGAGGCAGCAAGGGAAAGAACAAGGCGGATAGAGTTCATTTTGCCAACAGGGGAGAAGGTTTCAGTGTAGTCAATGCCTTCAACCTGTGAAAAGCCCTTAGCAACAAGACGAGCTTTATGTTTATCAACTTTCCCATCTGGTCCATACTTGGTTCTGTAAACCCATTTACATCTAACAAGTTTGCGTCCCGTTGGTAGAGGAACAAGATCCCAGGTATCATTTGCCAACAATGAATGATATTCTTCATTCATAGCTGCTTCCCAATGTGGATGGCCTGAAGCTTCTGCAAAAGTGTCAAGATCATGATTTACTAGAGCTTGAGCCAGTAAAGAAGAGGCTCTTTCAAACTGAGAATGTGTACGTCGCTGATCTGTAGGATCACCGGCAAGATCACCTGCTGCATCCCGAGTAGCACAGACCCATCTTGGAAGTTGAGAATACTGAGAAGGTGGGGGAGGATTGTCATCCTCACTTTCATCATCTGAAGAAGAAATGTTTTCAAAAGTAGAAGAGATAGGAAGAGGTGGCACACCCGCCGGACTAGGCTCGCAGGCCGATTTATTTTCATCAAATTTTACATCTCTTCTAATGATAACATTTTTGGACTTAAATGGAATAAGTCTATAACCTTTTACATCTTCAGAATATCCAACAAAAGTACATTTCTCACTCTTAGGTTCTAACGCTTTATGCTTTTCATCTGGAATATGGGCCCATGCTTCACTTCCAAAAATACGAAAGTGACTTACATCTGGTTTAATGGAACTCCAAGCTTCTTCTGGAGTGATATTCTTTAGAACCTTAGTAGGAGTGCGGTTTATTATATAATTTGCACAATTAATTGCTTCGGCCCAAAAACTAAGACTGAGTCCTTTAGATTGCAGCATACAATTAGCCATTTCCTTTAAGGTGCGATTTTTCCTTTCAGCTACACCATTTTGTTGTGGAGTGTACAGAACAGTATGTTGCATTTGAATTCCATTTTCGGTGCAAAAGTTGATGAATGTGTTTTTAACATATTCTCCACCATTATTAGTTCTTAGCTTAAGAATTTGATGTCCAGATTGTTTTTTCAACAAAGGCTTTGAAGGCCAAAAATGTGTTAAATACTTCGCTCTTGAGTTTTAAGAAGTATACCCAAGTGCGTCTGGAGAAATCATCAATGAAAGTTAAAAAATACTTGCAGCCAGAGAATGAAGCAACAGGAAGTGGACCACATAAATCACTGTGCACAAGCTGTAAAGGGGCTGAGGCGTGCCAAGAGGCACGTTTTTCAAAACTGTCCCGATGATGTTTTCCGAGTACACATCCGGAACAAACACCATCTCTGCAAGATACCATAGGAAGACCTGTCACCATATTTTCTTTACATAGATGCTGAAGGGAGCGATAGTTTAAGTGACCAAATCGCTCATGCCAAAGTTTGCTCACTTCATCATTATGAGCAACAAATACTGAGGGAAGATTTGATGACCCAAAGTTGTGAAACTTATACAACCTTGTGGAATCATCAGCAATACCAGTAGCTAGAATCTGTTTAGGATCTCTTAGATCCTTGATTACAACATCATGAGGTGAAAATTCAACAATTTTACCTCACCTGAATGAGTTATCTGATATACAGATAGAAGGTTGCAGGATAAGGTTGGAACACATAATACATCATTAAACTGACCATTGTCTAGATGAACAGTTCCAGTCCCTACAACATTAAGAGATCTATCATCACCAACATATATATTTTTGGTGTTACAATCATGTAAAGAAGAAAACATGGCTTTGTTTTTGGCCATGTGATAAGAGGCTCCAGAATCAATGAGCCACTCATGAGAATGAGAAGAAGAAGATACATTTAATGCATAACCAGACTGAGATGATTGACAACGACATGCAGAAAGTGCCATTTCTGAAGATGAAGTTGAAGTTGAAGTAGAAGAATGCTCCACATGGATGTTATGTTTCTTCATTGCGGCTTCCAAGGCTTCCATCTTCTTAAGCATTTAGATTCTAAGTGGCCATCTCGATTACAAAAGTTACAATGTCTATCAGTCTTCTTCCATTTGTTTTTATGCCTTATCATTCTGCTGAAATGATCTGTCATTTTGAGGCTGAAATTGCTTAGGACCCTTGTTTGGTTTAGGACCATTCTTTTTAGGATATGACTTCTTAGGATTCTTTAAATTTGGTTGCTGCTGGGCGGCTAACGCTTTCTTGGAAGAGTTTCCAAGATTAAGAAGACCAAGGTGTAAGAGTTTTTCTTGTTCTCTTATTAAAGAATCACAAAAAGAGTCAAAGGAAGGGGCCTTGTAGTCTTTTCCTTGACAAATGAAAGCTTCCCTTGTAGAATGGAAGGTGGAAACAAATACAGAGTAGGCTGGACCCAACTTAGTAAGGATGGAATAAATAAGGTTACTATCTGTTTTCTTAACCTTAACACCTTCCAAGGGATATCTAAGGGTCTTGAATTTGCACAAGAAATCTTCAATGCAAGAAAAATTATTAGGATCCAATGTAAGCAACTCATTTTCAAGTTGATGGGCTCTAATTTCATTTTTAATCCCAAAAACTTTAGTGATTTGGTCTAATGCTTCATGAGGAGATTCAAGTTCTGCAATATGGAATCTAAGATCAGGAGAAATAGACATCCCTATCAAACCACGTGCTTGATCTTGTCTATTTTCCCATTTTGCAACCTTGTCTTCACCTTTTGGTTTCTTCTCTTGGCCCGTGGCTATTCTGCAGAGACCTTTACTTCTAAGTAAATCTTCCATGTAGGATACCCATTGGAAGTAGTTAGTGCTGTCAAGAATGACTTGGCATGGACTTTCCATTTAAAAAAAACTGAAGCCGAAGTTGCTAAAAGTAAGTGTTCCAATGGATAGATCTCGAAAAATTAGGCTGTTTTAAAAAAAACGGCTCTGAAAAAGGCTTCTGGATGAAGAAGTTATAGCTTTTTGAAAAAAAAATTGTTGAATTTGCCGGCAAAGTGCGCGAATGTGCGGGAATGAAAAAAAAGCCCCCACAAAATGGAGATTTGAACCCAAGAACTCTACTCTCTTAAAATAGCTTTGAACCAATTGAGCTATACAAAAAAGAGGAGAGAGAGAGAGAGAGGGGGGGGGGCCTTGGTTTGCGTGCATGCCTTGAGAAACCTCTTTTTCCCTACAAAACACAAAACACAAAACCCAACACGAACATGCAAAGAAAAACGAACCTTATGGCTCGAAGTTAGCTTTACCCAAAAAAACTAAATATTTAAAAAAAATTAGCTTTAGCCGAAAAACTAAATATTTTTCCCAATGTTTCTGATTTTCCGAGATCACACTAAGGTGCAGGGAAAAGAGCATACGCATGAAAAAAAAAATCCTTCCTTTCTGTTTCTGATTTGCCCAGATCGCACAGAGTCGCAGGGCAAAGAGCATACGCAGAAATGAAGGGTATAGATCCGGTTAAAAAAACAAATAAACCGAAACCGAAATAAGCAGAGAGAAAATAACAGTAAACTGCAAATAAAGACTGTATACCTCCAGATCTTAAAAATGACGCAGATAGGGCTACCGGAAACCTTTTCGCGTGAAACGAAAGGGGTTCTCACTGGAACAGATGCTCCGAACACAACAGAGTAGTCCTCTCGGCCCGAAAGCAGTCAGAACCAGTAGATCTAGGAAACGACAGCCGCATGCAGTTCTACCGGCTTCAGATTTAGATCACCAACGGACGCGGCCCTCAAATAGCTCTGATACCATGTAGGAATTTACAGGGTAAGTTCCTCAGACAGAACACCAAAAGGACACCGCTCACAAACAGCTCACAGATCAATACACCAGTATTTTGACGTGGTTAAAACCCTCAGAGAGGGAAACAGTCCACGGCCTGCGCCAACGTGGCTACTACAGGCAATTTATTTATAAAAGAATGAAAATTTACATAAGCTTCTCTCATGCACGGTTAACCTACAAATGACCCTCCATGCGCTTTAAATAGAATTCATGGACCAATCGGGTGTCAAGCCACGGATCAAGTGTCGGTAATACCGAGGAGAGAATGAACCGTCGGATCACTACATATCGTGACCGTCGGATTGTAAGTTACAAAATGTACAACGGTAAAGAAACACACTTTACCTAACTCTATACCTAACTCTATACTAGACCAAGTTGAACTTAACTATTCCTATGTGTCGGAATATCCTAACAGTTTATTCCTCCCATACCTCCCATACTAGTTTATGAAGTCCAAATGAAGTATAGACCATCCTTGCAAGATAATGTCCAGCATTGGAAAGTTTTTGAAGATGATTATGAAGTGAATAGGTTCTTGCAAGTCATTGATGAATTCTCTGAAATGCAAATTGACCAAGATAATGAAGCCTTGGAAGAAAATCCCCAATCCCAACTTAGAAATAAAATTGGTAAAGATAGTATTGTCCAATTGCCCAGCAATCATATACCTAAGGGTCTAGTTCCTTTAGAAAAGTTGTTTGACCAAAATGATGTGCCTTACAAGGTTGCCCAAAATGAAGACTAGTCTACAGTCTGTAAGCATGCTACATAAATCTGTCAGCCTAGATACATAAATTTGTCCAATCATCTATCTGCTGACCAAAGTTCAGAATACTACAATTTAATGAAGTAATTTGCTGATGTCTTTGCCTGGGAATATAACGACCTAAAGACATATGACAAGAAGATTATCCAGCATAAAATCCCCTTAGAGTTAGACACCATACCTTTCAAGCAGAAGCTGAGACCAATAAATCCTGTGCTCCTCCCTCTGACTGAAAAATAAATCAAGAAGCTATTCGCTGCCAAGGTCATAGTCCCTCTCAGATATTCCAAGTGGGTAGCCAACCTAGTAGTGGTGAGGAAGAAAAGTGGAGAAATCAGGCTCTGTGTTGATTTCCAAAACTTAAACAAATGCTCTAAGAAATACAATTATCCTCTACCCAAGATGGAGCATTTGCTGCAAAAGGTCTCAGGAGCCAAAGTAATGTCTTTCCTGGATGGATTTTTCAGGGTATAATCAGATTGTTGTACATCCAGTTGACCAAGAAAAGATTGCATTCACCACTCCTTGGGGAACTTTTATGTATTCCAAGATGCCTTTTGGATTGATGAATGCTGGAACCACCTTTCAGAGAGCTATGGATATAACATTTGTGGGAAAGAAGGATAAGTTTGTCCTTATCTATCTTGATGATATAACAATGCACTCCAGCAGCCATTAAGACCACTGGCAACATTTGAAGGAAGTGTTCTTGAAGTGCAGAAGGTTTGGGATTTCAGTCAATCCTAAAAAGTCACAGTTTGCTTTAGAAGAAGGCAAGTTGTTGGGACACATTGTTTCTGATGCAGGTGTCCGAATTGACCCAGAAAGAGTAAAAGCAATACAAACTTTATCTGTCCCAAGATCAAAGAAGGATATCCAGTCCTTTCTGGGCAAAATAAACTTTGTGAGGAGGTTTATCCCAAATTTTGCAAAACTGGTGAAGCATATTACCTCCATGTTGAGAAAGCGGTCAGAGATAAAATGGAATGGTTCAACAAGGAGATCCTTTGAGTCCATTAAGAAAGAAATTATGGAATCTCCCACTCTAAGTAGTCCGGATTACAGCAAGGAGTTCCATATATTTTCATTTGCCTCTGAAGACACCCTTGCAATAGTTTTATTGCAAGAAGATGAAGAAGGAGCAGAGCATCCTGTGGTATTTTTCAACAAAACATTAAGGGATGCTGAACTGAGGTATGATATCATTGAGAAACAAGCATATGCTCTTATCAAGTCTTTGAAAGCCTTTAGAGTTTATATTCTGCATTCCAAGGTAATTGCATATGTACCCTCCGCTTCAATAAACAATGTCTTAACACAACCTGATGTTGATGGAAGAAGGGCTAAATGGATTGCAAAGTTAATTGAATTTAATATAGAACTGAAGCCCACCAAGCTTGTCAGAGGTCAGGGTCTTGCTAGACTATTAGCTGAAGAAAATTGCAGAACATTGGATATAAATTGCATGGGCTCAATTGCAGAAAATGGTCAAACAGAAGAAGAGGAAGCAACTGAACCAGGAGAAAAGCAGTCATTAGCAGAAAATCTTGCTTCTTGTGATTGGTATTCTACAATAGCCAATTTCTTGCTGAAATTAGAAATCCCTCCAGGCTTAAGCACAAGTCAAGCCATAACTATTAAGCTTAGGGCAACAAAATATTGCATCCATGAAAATCTGCTCTACTCGAGGGACCCATCTGGAATTCTTTTCAGGTGCTTGGACAAAGAACAATCAATAGAGGTTATGCAAAAATTTCATTCTAGCATGTGTGTAGGGCACCATTATTGGAAGAATACAGCCCACAAAGTCCTCAGAGCTGGGTACTATTGGACCACCTTATTTTCTGATGTATTTTCATTGGTTAAATCTTGTGACAGGTGCCAAAGATTTGAAGGGAAACAACAATTGAAGTACCTGCCCCTAAAAACAATACATGAAAATGGTCCTTTTCAACAGTGGGGCTTGGATTTCATTGGAGAGATCAATCCACATTCCAGTGGCCTATACAGATGGATCCTAGTAGCCACTGATTACTTCACTAAGTGGATTGAAGCAATCGCTACCAGGAAGGCTGATAGTAATGTGGTCATGAAGTTTTTGACAGAGAATATCTTCACCAGATTTGGTTGTCCACATAAATTAGTCACAGATAATGTAGCAGTCTTCAGAGCAAAAGAATTGGTGGACATGTGCAATTCAATGGGTATTAAACTGGTTCATTCCACCTCATACTACCCTCAAGGTAATGGTCTAGCATAATCCTCTAACAAAAGCCTGATAAGGATAACCAGAAAGCTATTGGAGGATAACAAAAAGAATTGGAATTCTAAGCTCAAATATGCACTGTGGGCTGACCGAGTGACCATTAAGAAATCCAGAGGGAATTCTCCATTCAAGCTAGTGTATGGCATTGAGGCTGTATTCCCAATTCAGCTAATTCTCCTGGTGGCAAATTTCCTGCAACTAGAACAGAATGACGGAGAAGACATGGTAAAAAGGGTCACTGATTTAGTAGAGGTACATCAGATTAGAGAACAGTTGGTCAAAAAGTCTGTAGCACATCAGAAAAAGATCAAGGAAGTTTTTAACAAAGGGACAAAAGCAGACAATTTTCAGGTTGGAGACTTGGTCCTGAAGTGGGATGCACTGAAAGAAAAGAGAGGAAACCATGGGAAGTTTGATGCTTTCTGGATAGGGCCTTTTATTATTTCTCAGATCCAAGGGAACAATACCTTCATACTACAAAGTATGGAGGAAGAAGTAGTTTTTGATGGCCTAGTGAATGGGCATTTTCTAAAAGTTTATGTTTTTTAAGGTCTTTGGCCTTAAAATTGTAAATATGGTTGTTTTATTAGTTTTAGTGTAAGCTCAGTAGACTCCATGCCCAATGGAACAATAGGAAATTTTGCTAATTTGTTTTTACAGGAAAGGCATTGATCTGCAAGTTCTTGAGACCTCACAGGGAGGATCTCATCCCTAGAAGGAGCCAGTGTTAGCTCTGCTACATTTTTCAACATTTGAAGGTCATAAGCAAGCCTGGCCGTGTTGCTGCTATTCAAAGAGGACCCGCATCAGTCATCCTTCACCTTCTCCTTCACCCAACTTACTCCCTTTCACCCAGCTGCCTCTGATTTTCCCCTCATATATGGCATGAACCCCTGATCTTAAGGCCCCAAAGAGCTAAGCCTAAAGCTCCATAGCCTGTAACCACATGACCGCGTGCCTTCGCAAAGTCTTTCCTTGTCACATCAGTGTTAAACATGTGCAATTAAACCCTGCCGTCCGATCGTCTACCGCGCGATCCGACGACATTCGCTCCTCCTGCTCTCGCAAACTAACCGCACGTTAGCTTGTGAGGAAAGCGGTTTTTGTCCCATCACATTCGCCACGCATCATCGTTTGGGTGGAATCGCACGGCTTTGTATGATTACCATCGTGGGCCCAAAAGTAGTGCGATACATACTGCTTACCGCCCACTCGCCCATCCTCGCACGTTAACTCTCCATGCACCTTTTCCGCCCGATAGCCGTTGGATCTGTTCGCCTAATATCCAATGGCTCACAATCGCTTTTCCCTGTTTCCTCCCAATTTCTCCCACTGAACAGTATCTACCATCAATTCACTTGATCCAACAGCTGATATTTGTTCCTGTCCTGCCCATTCGTCCACCATGCAGTCTTCATGTCCATAGCCTGTACCATACATCTGAAGGACGAAGGTGGCCAGTGTTCAGTACTCCAAGCAGTTACTCCTCAGCAACTGCATTCAAGAGCAATATGGTCGAAGAACGTGCCTTGAGCAGTTAAACGTACTAAGCAGTTATCGAACTGCATCCATACTACACGACACCTACCTGAGAAGGATGACAGAGCATCCGAGAATATTAAAGACTCCATCATATAGTTAAAGCAGTTTGTGGTCCATAATGACCCCTCTATGCCTAGAATAGCAGAACATTTTGTAATGAAACTCTATATATACCCAAAAAACAGACATAATCAGGGTTGATGGTTGTTGTTTTGATGTAAGGTTCAACTTCTGGAGACTGTAACTACTTTGATACTTGTAGCATCTGGTCTTCATTTTTAGCTAATACAAGCTTCTTTTGCTATTAATTGCTCACTTTCCACTTCTATTCTATTCTAGGTTGTGCCTATTATGCATTTATTCATGTGCTCTTGATATTTAGCATTAGAGGGGCTGTCATCCCACCTCTGTGTTGTAGTCTAGTATGTATCATTATATGTGTTATGCAGGTTTCTGTTTACTTAGTGCCAGAGAGCTGTCATCTTGTCTGTGCATTAGGAAATAGATTTGCAGACCTCTTTACTAGTTGCAGCTGGCCATCACAGTGTCCTATGCACCTGCTGGTGTGTTCAGTATTCTCCATACTCACCTAATATTCAAACTGTGAGTAATTGATAGTCTAAAGCCTTGTAGTCTGGGGGTGTTCACCCATGTCTGGAGTTAAGCATAGTAGAAGTGGTTATCTAGCTTGAACAAGCATAATTTCTTCCATTCATCCATTTCCAACATTATGTTGAGTTTGTAATGTTCCCAAGTATCTCCGAGATACAACCTAGGAGAGTTTCTTGGAGTGATAACAGGTCCTTGTTCAAGTTTTGCATTAGAGGCCTAATATTCTGGTTATTTATCACTTCTGAATGTTTAATCAAGTTTTGGGGAGAGGCATGGGTCCTAGCCCTAAAAAGTGGCTTAAATCCTACACTTGTTGGTACAAATATGGCTAAAAATGTCTATAGTCGCATGGAGGCCTTTTTGTGGGAGAGACTGGATGGTTTCAGTCGAATGGAGGGCTTGTCATGGGAGTGACTGGGGGTTTATTTTAGTTAAAAAGAAATTTATCATAGGGGTTGGGCACCTAGAGCGGTTGGTTAGCCTATGGGGGTCCTGTAGCTCTTGAGGAATGTCAATTTGGTTTTGGTTTATTGATTCCACTTCCTTAACTATACTTGGGTAGTTGAATCATATAATAGTAACTCTTCATCACATATTTACCACGATGCACCAATTAGCTTGGCTAAGTGTGGAAGGAAGGTGGTTATAGAGTGGTAACAAAGCATGGTTCAACCCTTGGACTGGATGGGAGGAATGCGTTGTCATGCATACATGTCGGTTGCATATGTGTTCATTATGCTTGTGGTCTATGTTTCTGTTATGAATGCATGGCATTGGTCATTGTTGCAGTTGTGTTGTCCTATATACATGTCGGTTGTATATGTATTGTTTATGCATGTGTGTAGTCTATATGTTTGTCATGCATGCATTGTACCTAGTCGGTGTTATAATTGTGACATCATGAATGGTAAATGGGATATCTCTCTCTCTCTCTCTCTCTCTCTCTCTCTCTCTCTCTCTCTCTATATATATAGATAAATAATATAATATTAGTATATCATGCTAATTAGGTTGATCTTGCAGAAGAGTTATCCTCCCCTGAAATACATTGTGGTATGTTGGTATGTTTATGTTTGGTTTATTTGACATGATATCAGTATAGGTAGAAGATCAAATATGACTAGAAAAATGGTAGACTACAGTTCATGATACTCTCCATATAGATCAAATGAGCATGATGGTGATGGGTAATCTCTTGACATAGCAGACACTTTGAGAAGTTTAAAGGATAAAATAAGAAGTTGTAAAGCACATAATTATAGAATAATTCAATGACAAGAGAGACTTGCTAGGGCACATGAGAAACAAGAAAATATCATTGCAGTTATCCTTTAGATCTTGTTAGACTTGTAGAGATAGGGACCACTTAAGATCACTCATGGAAATAAGGACAAAACTAATGAAGCATATGGTAGCATGTCTCATCGTGGGCACAGGTCGAACAAATATGATACCATTAGATATCGAAGGTTCTTGGATACACCTGATAGATGAGGCAGTGTACATGGGATTTACTCTAGTTTTGGTTTAGAGAGGTACCATGGTCATCATCATTATCATCCTTATAGGAGGAGTTACAGGGGATATTTTATGGATGAGTTCAATAAAGAAAAGTCACCTACATTTGATGGAGAAATGAAGAAGTCACAATATGTAGAAGCTTGGTTTCTTGGGATGAATAATTTCTTTAGATTGCATGAGTACTCATAGAAGATGAAGGCTGAAATACCTACGTTCAATATTAAAGGTAAATTAGACATTTGGTGGGAATATGTAAAGAACTTCAGAGGCGTCTAGTGAGAAGAGGTGACTTGGATTGAGTTCGAGAGAATTTTCTGGAAGAAGTGCCTATCATAGAGATACTATGATGAGAAGGAAAAATAATTCTATGAGTTGAAGATGGGATCTATGACCGATGAGGAGTACACTAACAAATTCTTGGAGTTATTGAGGTATGTGCCTTATCATTAGGGGAATTTTGAGGTCTTAAATGGGCCTCCTATGAAAAATATACAACCAAAATAAGCTTTATAAGAGCCAATGGGATTCAAGATGATGATGTTAACCATGGGGGATGATTCACAATATTTGGAGTAAAAAGGTAAAAAATATAAAAAAAAATAAAATAATAAAACTAGTTTTTCAACTCATATTTTCAACTTATCTCCCTAAGGTCTTACTCAAATTTCAAGCATGAGTACTCATTGGATGAAAATTTAATTCCTTATCCAAGAAGTACCCATGCTACATACTTTCGATGGACCCTGCTACATGAAAAATGAGAAATACATGAAAAAAAGTGATTGCAATCACATTTTTCATGTATTTCTCATTTTTCGTGTAGCACGTGCCATCAAAAGTATGCAACATGGGTACTCCTTGGATGAGGAATCCAATTCTTCATCCAATGATTTTTTCTGCTTGAAATTTGAGTACACCCATAGGGAGATAAGTTGAAAATACGAGTTGAGAAATTTTTTTATTTTCTTTTTTCCTACTAAAATTTGATGATGTAATCTAATCTTATTTTATTATTTCCATTATTATTTTGTAATTTCCTTAGGAGGCCCATTTTAGACCTCAAAATTCCCCTAATAGGCTTAAGGAGAAGAAAGCAAAGATTCAAAGATTCATCAATGAGTTGCTAGTAGCATTCAAAGACAAGATTGAGTTTGATGAGCCCAGATCATTGAAGGAAGCCATCATAAAGCTAAAGCATTGTTATGATCAATCAAAGTGCAGGTCTAAATCTAAACACGATTAGAAAGGTAATGAGAAGGATAAAGGAAAATGGGACAAGAAGTGAACTATACCTCAGGACACAGGTAACAAAGAGAATAAAACATCACCTAAGAAGTTAAATGCATTTGACAAAGGACATGGGTTTCAGTCTGAGGAGCAACATAAGGGTGATGGAAGAAAGACTTTACAATGTTGTACTTGTGGGAAGATCATTACAAGAGATATTTTCCACAAAATCAGTGTGGTAGACCACAAATCTACAGTGCCCAGGAGGCACACATAGTGTGGGATGTTGGAAAAATTATTTTCTAGATTTATGCAGTGTTGGATAACATGCAGGTGGATCACCAAGCATCTATTATCGAGATGGAAGATAAGCTTTGTGATTAAGGTTTTTATATTTTGATTGACCCTAGATCTAACTATAGTTATGTTAACCCTAACCTGGTGGACAAGTGTGGTTTGAATAAATAAGTATATGCATAATATTGGTTAGTGTAGTTGGCTACAGGAACAATGAAAAGAGTTCATCATTGAGTAAGAGCTTGTGCATTTGAAATGAATGGTATGCCTACATCAACACATCTGAGTGTACTTCCGTTGGGTTCATACAGTATTCTATTGGGTATGGATTGGTTATACCTTCATAGGACTAAGGTGGGCTATTATGATAAGGCTATTGAGTGCTTGGAAGAAAATGGAGAACAAAGTCTCGTGCAAGGTAAGAAAAAGGAAACATCAGTCAGAATGGTTACAACTATACATGAAAAGTGTAGTCATAGGAAAGGGTGTTTCTTGTTTGTAATGCATATTTCCAGTGATAAAGGTAAGGATGTTGAGGATGCAGAAGTATTAAACAAGTACCAATTCTACAACAGTTTTAGGATGTGTTTCCCGCAGAGATTTTAGAGTTACTGCGTCACAGGGAAGTGGAATTTTCTATTGATTTGGTACTAGGGGAATCACCAACATCAAAAGCACCATACATGATGAGGACATCAAAGTTAGTGGAATTGAAATTGCAGTTGAAGGAAATTATTGATAAAGGATACACTAGTCCAAGTGTATCGCCTTGGGGTGCACCAGTATTACTTGTAAAGAAGGATGGTACTCTCAGATTATGCATTGATTATAGGTAGTTGAACAAGGTAATGATTAAGAACATGTACCCTTTTCTGAGGATTGATGACTTGTTTGACTAGTGGAAGGGAGAAACAATGTTCTCAAACATTTATTTGAGATCAGGATACCATCAGGTAAAGAACAGGACATCTACAAGACCGCTTTCCATACTAGGTATGGAATTATGAGTTCATTGTAGTTCCTTTCGGTTTGAATAATGCTCCAACTAATTTTATGTGCTTGATGAATAGTGTATTGTTTCCTTATATGGACAAGTTTGTGATTGTATTCTTTGATGATATATTGATATATTCTAAGAATGAGGAAGAGCATGCTGAAGACTTAACAATAATGTTAAGATTACTAAGAGAGCATCAATTGTATGCCAAGATTAGTAAATGAAGTTTATTTTAGACAAAGGTACATTACTTGGGGCATGTTGTCTCCAAGGAAGACATAGTAGTAGATACAAAAAATGTAAAAGCTTTCATGGAATGGGTAGCTCCTAGGAATGTGGATGAGGTTAGATCATTCATGGGGTTAGCAGGTTATTACAGGAGGTTCATAAGGAAATTCTCATATATTTCTTATGCTATTACATCATTGCAAAGTTAAGGTAATAAATTTGAATGGAAAAAGGAATGTGCAACAATTTTTGAGCAATTGAAGTAGTTGTTGACAAATGATCTAGTGTTGAAAATCGCAGAACTGAATAAAGAGTTCGTGGTGTGTATAGATTCTTGCAAGAGAGGACTTGGTGAAGTCATAATGTAGGAAGGACAAGTAGTGTGCTATGAATCTTGGAAACTAAATGAGCACGAGCAGAACTATGTGACACGATATTGAGTTGGCAAAAATCATTCATGCATTGAAGATGTGGAGGAACTATCTTCTTGGAAGGAGGTTTGTATTGATGAGAGACCATAGTGGATTGGGATACCTATTTGACCAACCAAATATGAATTCCAGAAAAGCTAGGTTGTTGGCCACGATTAGTGAGTTTGACTTCAAGATTAGGTATATAAAAAGAGAAGAAAACAAGTTGCATATGTTCTTAGAATAAGAGTACAAGTAAATAATATAGAAACTATGATTTCTTACGAGACAAATCCATAGGATGAGATCTTACAGGTAGGATAACAAGATGACATGTATATAGAGATTAGGCACAAGCTAAATTAGGATACAAGTGATTAGGATGTGGTCTATCATCTCACAATAGATGGTTTGGTCAGATTTAGGGACAAGATCTATGTGCTAGACAATAGTGAGCTCAAAAAGCTTATCTTGAGGGAATTTCATGTTAAGCCATATTTAGGTCACCCCGATATCTGAAGACGTTTAGAACGGTGAAGAAGTTATTCTATTGGACGAATATGAAGAAATAAGTGGCAAAGTTTATGGCTGGATGCTTGGATTTTCAAGAAGTAAAAGAAGAGTGTAAGCATCCATGTGGATTACTACATCTGATTTCGATTCCAAAGTGGAAATGGGAGTTCATTTCCATGGATTTCGTTATAGGTTTTTCGAGGACATATAGACAACATGATTCTAATATGGTTATGGTTGGAAGGTTGAAAACTGTAGCACACTTCATTCTAGTAAGGTCTTCTTATTCAACTAATGATGTAGAACAAGTCTTCATCAGAGATATAGTGAGGTTGCATGGTGTACTGAAGAAGTTTGTATCGGACAGGGATGATAAGTTCAATTCTAGGTGTGGAAAACAATTGTTTGTAGGTTTAGGGACAAATTTGGTCGTCAACACAACGTATCATACACAGATAGAGAGGTTTAACAATATTTTGGAGGAAATTTGAGAATCTATGTTATGCATCAACAATGAAAGTGGGAAGAGTATCTTCCACTGGTTGATTTTTGTTACAAAAATGGCTATCAAGAGTTATTGAGGATGAGTCTGTTTGAGGCACTTTATGGGTGGAGTTGTAATACTCCTAGTTGGAGTGATCCAATGAGAAGGGTATTTATAGGACCAAACATGTTGGAAGAGATGGAACAAGAAATGAGAGTTATCAAGAAGAATCTAAAAGAAGCATAGGATAAGGTGGAAAAGTTATACAGATCAACACAGGGAATTTAAGGAGTTTGAGGTTGGGGAACATGTGTATTTGTGCATCAAGCCCAAGAAGAGCTCCTTGAGTATTGGGTCATGTGCAAAGCTAGTACCTTGGTATTATGGGTCTTTCAATATGCCTAAGAGGATTGGGCCAGTGGAATACACACTTGCATTGACTTCGACAATGAAAGTTCATGATGTTTTCCATGTGTCATTACTTAAGAAGTATGTTAAAGATCCTGATCATGTGATTCACTAGTTTGTATTGTAGGTGGAACTCGAAGGAGAATTCCATTCAGAACCTTAGTGCATTTTATAGAGAAAGATGCTCATGCTCTCAGACCGAGCAATTGAACAGGTTAAAATGTAGTGGAAGCACTTTGGGCTTGATGAAGCTACATGGGAGATGGATAATTAGATGCAAGCTATGTATTCCTCATTATTTGTCGGTGGAGACAAATTAGTTTTGGTATACGTGCATATTTATATATGGTTGTCATTTTAATTATGTAACAAGTTGTCTTATAAATCTGCAATAAGTGGTATGGTTGTCATGTTACTATGTTTGGCATGTTGGTCTTCTTTTCAACAGGTTTTTCATTGTAAATATTGCAATGATCTAAGTTATAAAGCTCCATGGGAAACATGTTTTGTTTTCATCAGCCTCGCTGGTTGTAGGTGTCATTGAACATTGAGGACGATGTTCCCATAAGGGGGAGGGGTTTGTAACAATCCTGGGTTAAAAAATCCATGTAATAAAGTTAATATAGGCAGTATAATAACCAAGGTCATGGGACATGTATTCCAAGTTGAATGTTGGGTAAAAACATAGTGATGGGCATCACTTGTGATTAATTAATGGCTATGGAAATTGGAAAAGAAAATGGAAATGGATTGGAAAGGAAAAGAGGCCGTAATTGACATTTTATTTAAGAAAATAATGGAAATTAGGAGAAAAGGAAGGTGAGAGGTCATAGGTTGCATCTGAGGAGGAAAATGAAAGAAAATAATGGAAAATGAATAAAATAGAGGCCTCATTAATAAAAAGGATTTTAAGGATTAGTTTATAACCTTTTGTTAGTTTTAGCTTGGAGCTCTCTCTATTCTCTCTCTCATACTCTTTCACACTTAGAGTTCTTGGAGAACTCTTGGAGGATTTTGGGGATACTTTGTATTTGGAGAAAGAAAGCAAAGGAAAAGTAAGAAAGTGCAATGGAACAAAAGGATTAGCATCTACAATGGGTTTTCTTTTCAGGTACCGAGTTGCATGTATGATTTCCTTTCTAGTTTTGACATGCATGGCGTATGCATGTGGTTATTTGGTTATGACCTATCATTGGCATGGAAGCTTTCCTGGATTGATAGTGATTTTTCCTGGCATTTCCATTTCCTAGATGACCATCGCGTTGTGGTTTTTACATTCTAGTTTCAGGTTGGTGCTCATGTTCCTTATGGATGTGGGTTGAGTCATTAGTTCTTAGAGCCTTGGTTGGAAAAATGCTCTGGAAAACCTATAACAAATTGGATTGAGTTACTAGTCATGGAAGCCTTGTTTTGACAAATGCTCTTGAGCCAGGAGACAACTGTGGGTTGGGTTACTAGTCCTAGAATATAGGTTGGAACAAACACTCTCAATCCATGGAAAGCTTGGATAGAGGCGGATCTGGGGATGGTTAGTGATGTCCGACCATGAGGTGGAATCATTGGTTCAGGGTTGAGGTGGTATGGCCTCTAGAACACCTAGTTTGGTTTTGTTGGTTCATTCCATGAGATTCATGCTTGGAATATGGCATGGGGGTGATTAACTGAAAGAAAATTTTGGTTCTACCCAATCTATGGTCAGGCGATACATGGAAGTACCTAACTTGATTGGATTTGCATATGTTAATAAGAGATATTTTCCTATTTTGTTCTATGTGTAAATGTACTTGTTGTTATGTGGCTATGATGGTTGTTCTATTATTGTTGTTTATCTAGTTATATGTTGGTTACAAGCATGGTTTTATGACAGCCTTGAGTTATGGCTCTCATCATGATTTGGTTAGTAGATGAAATCTTAATGAATGTATGACCTAATAGATGATAATTCAGCTATTATGAGAGAGAATCAAACCTTATTGATGATTCTTAGATAACTATGAGCTCCTTATGTTCAGATGTGTATTTATGACCTATACATTACATGTTTGGAAAATTTCTTGTCATGGTTAGGATGAGTTAGGTCAAGTCCTTGTTCATATTTTGCATTAGAGGCCTCGCCTTCTTATTATTTATCACTTTGCATGTTTCGTCAAGTTCTGGGGAGAGGCCTGGGTCCTAGCCATGAAAAAGTGGCTTAAATCCCAATGTTGTTGGCATAGATATGGATAAAATAGCCTGCAGTCACATGGAGGCCTTGTTGTGGGAGTGGCTTGAGGGTTTCAGTCACATGGAGGGCTTCTCATGGGAGAAAATGGGGGTTTAGATCACCTAAAAATAAATTTAACTCAGGGGTTGGGCACCTAGAGTGGTTGGTTAGCCTCTGTGGGTCCTATAGCTCTTGAGGATGGTCAATCTGGTTTTGGTTTGCCAATTCCACTCCCTTAACTTTACTTGGGGAGTTTAATCATATCACAATAAATCTCTATCACATATTTACATCAGTGCATCGTTTATCTTGGGTAAGTGTGGGAATAGGGTTGTTAATTTGTGTTGAGAGATATTGTACCAGATGAAAACGAAGCTCAAATGGAAAAGGAAGCTTAAAAAGTTTGATGTATACCTTGATTGTGCCAAAGGGAAGCTAGTGGTGGCTTCTAAATAGATTTAAAAAATCTAGCATGCATTAGATGGTAACATAGAGCTAAATTTGAAACTAGAGAGTTCTCCTAGAAAGAGGGAGAGGATCATGAAAATACATTTTCTTCAATTGAAAAGTATGCTTCTATTAGAATTATTGTTGCTTCTACTATGAAATTAGATCAAATGGATTTAGATGTCGTTTTTTTCTCCATAAAGAATTTGAGGAAGTAGTGTACATGGGACAACCTTAAGGCTTGGAGGGTCATGAAGGAGTCTCGTGCTTGCAAATAGAATATTTCACCTAAGACTTGGATTGATGGATCAAGGTTGATCCTATATGATTTGTTTCTAACAAAAGTAGGACTCATGTGTCAAAGGAGCAACTATGGTAGAAATATTTGCTTCCATAATAGAGGGATCCTTATTTCAGTGTCAGAGGGAGTTGACCTATGAGTTTGAGACAGAGGACCTAGATTTGATGCATTTCTTCCTTGAAGCATACTACTAAGTTCCCTAAAATATTTTTGGGATGGGGGATTTAAATTAATATTATTAGTCTAGATAGCTAGTATTCCACAATAATTAGAAAGCAATAGTGGTAGAGGGAGCAACCAAGATTGCCATAGAAGGACCAATTTCAAAAAGACAACCCAGTTAGGGCAACCAAAAAGTAACTAGATAACTTATGGTTGAAAAAGGCATGTGGTTCAACATGTGTTGAGGAACCAACATGATATAATTGGTTACTTTGAATGGTGTTTTCATTGATGCCAATGTCGATTCTTGAATGCTCTTAATATTTGTGGAAGTTCTGTGCACTACACTAGACATATATCTATGGTTTGGTTACACACACTTGGAGTATAGGATGAATGGTTGAAACTCTATCCTCTCTGTTTTCCTAGATTTGTATCTATGAAATATTAGTGCTATGAAGGTAAAATTGCACATATTGGATTACTTTGGGTGTTGTTAATTACTTTATGTGTAGATAATATATATATCTATATCTATATATCTATCTATATATATATATATATATATATATATATATATATATATATATATATATATATATATATATATATATATATATATATAAATATATATATATAATATATATATATATATATTATATATATATATATTATATATATATATATATATATATATATATATATATATCATAGTCTAGTTATAGGGCATGCCATAAACACACGTAAAACAAATGTTTGGAATTTGAATTTCTAGTTCATTGACTAAAGTTTTAAAGGACATTACGCTGGTTAATAATCTAGGCGATGCTTTGTGGAAGAATGAAGTGTAAGTTGGTGAGGAATTTCAATCTCGATTGTATGATCTCTGTCCATGTCTGCCTGGTGAAGCGATCGTAATGAGCCTATATGGATGTAACACTTGTAACTCTCTATTGTCATGATCTATTAAATATCTACTACCATGATATTTCCGTGTTTGGAATATTTCTATGAGTAATGGTTTATAATATCTGTTCGATGCATGATTAGGTTACATAAAAATTGAGAAAGGTGGTAGCTAGACATTTAGCAATATTAAAAATAGTTCAAAGCCTTAAGTAAATGTTGTATATGATTGAGAATGTTATACTGCAGAATGTTAAAGTGTATTGACTACTGAAGTAGGACATAGTGCAAACAAGAAGTTATGTATGTTGTTATATGTTGGGTGACTAATCCATGCTAAGACTTTTTCGCTCCAAGTATTTGAACAACTATCGAAATAGTATCTAAGGAACCATGATTGAATGTGTTTGCAGGAAAAGTTCCCTAAGGTAAGGGTTGACGACCTCAATAGAGCAAAACAAGATAATCAACAAAGAGAAGTCAAGTAAGCATGCCAAACATATGAATTATTAAACGTGGATTTGGAAACATACCTAGAGGTCCTACTTTTGATGATGTTCCTATAGGGTCCAAACCATCTGCTTCCTCTAGAATGAGAAGACCTTCAAGTCAATTCAAAAAAGAATATACATGATAGATAATTCAATATGCATACATAAAAGATATGATAGATTTTTGGAAATACTGAGAGGAGGGTGAATCAATATATCTTAGCAATTAGCCCATTTTAATATTTTTTTAGAGCATTAGTTAATCTTTTGTTATTATTATTGTTCTTCTTCAGATGATCATAAATAATAATCACTAGTAGACAACGCCATACAAAAATGCAAAAAGATAAAACATAGGGGATTACTATTTTTAGGTGGAAAACCCCCTCTGGGTCAAAAATCATCGAATGATTCTTTAGTAATTGTGTTCTCCATGTTAAGAGAAAATTGATTACATAAAGATTTCAGCTACAACTAAGGGAGGTATCAACCCCCTAATTCACAGGATACAACCTGTACGATGCTAGTAGATCCTAATATCCTATTTCAACTAGAAGGATTCCCCATTGCCCTATAAACTAGGCCACAACCAGATGAGTGCCTCAACACTATATTTACCAGCTATTGTCGGAAAGGATGCGTCACTTCCCTGCTAATTTATTAGCCACAAATGAATGGATGCTGTGGAGCTATAAAAAGGGTCTCTTTCACCTCTAGTTACCTCACATTAATATGTCAATCCGGGAACGTTTTGTTATTTCAAAGAGTGTCTCAGTCTGAGGCTATCATTTGCAAGAGTAATGCTAGTAACACAATGTTTGAAAATACAAGAGTAAATGGATGCTTGTTTACAGCTTAACTACTTTAAAAGATTAAATCACACATTCAGAACACTAAGAAATTTATCAGTCAAGGGTTCGGTAGCAATAACCCATCCCTTTGGAAGCTGATGAAAAAGGGAAATCAGAGAACAGATCAGGGATCCGGGAGCTGGACAGTAGATGCCAATGCTCACTACAACCTGAGATCGTTCTTCACACCAATAACAAGAAATGGAATGACAGTTAAGAAATGGAACGGCAAAGAAATAGAACAACAATGAAATGGAACAGCAAACCCGAAATGGAATAGCAAACCTAAAATAGAACAACAATTCAGAAATAGAACAGTAGTTAAGAAATAGAACATCAACTAAGTCTAACAAGCTGTAACATCTTAGTCTATCAAATCAATTGCATTAATCATAATCTACAGGAATCAAACGAAAATCCTTCACTCTTAAGGACGTATTGAATAACACACACAAATGGAACGACACTGATTACTGATACATTATGGAACAACGCTGAAAACCATATATACACACAACATACTTAAATAGTAATTTGATTCAATTATCACCTCAGTTAGAAAGAACATGATTTCATTTCAAGATAGAACAACAGTATTCAGGAATCCAACAATAAAAAAGAATAGAACTTCCAAGATGAATTCTGTAATGTTAAGGAATAAGTGCACAACACAAAGGCTTTGTAATGGAATGACAATAGTATTCCGTAAAGACTAGCAGTATTATATCAACACATAAAAGAACAATAATATGATGCGGAGTCAATATAACAATTTTGTCTTTAGAAACCTTAATGAATTAAACATAACAAAGCATGTGATGTAAACTTATAAAACACACCAGATTACAAATCACGTCGATAAGCAAACCACACAAAAACCAAGCGTAATGGTACAAGAGCAAGTGTCCTCCAAGGTCGGGCCCTTAGCCTCCAGGGGTACACCGCTTGAAGTTATTCCAGACTCAAAGATGAAATAACAACCAAGTTTGTATTAATGCATCAAGTAAAATAACAGTAGAGAAGTTCTTAACAAGACACGATGATCAAAGTTTTGGTCTTTAAAAGAAATTACATAAAGGCATAATAACATCTAACTCCCCTCTGAGCTAACAGTGCTACCCCTTATATAAGGGCGACGATGGAGATATCTAAGTGCAGAAATAGATAAAACAACGATCCCAACAATTCGCCGAACCGTTAGCCCTCAGTCATTTCTTCTCTTTTCTGTGCCAAGCTGATATCTCCACTTCCTTTCCCGGGCTGATCTGCTTTGATCTTGTTTGCACGTGGTCTCCCATCGAAGGGACAACAATTAACCCATCTTTGTCTTTTCCTTTAGAATGACAACTTCTCATTTTTTCTCCTTCCTGCATAAGGAAATGACAATTGTCAGCGTTTTCGTCTTGGATATTAATCTCACATGTTTTATTACAATTCTTTATAGTTTTCCCAGTTCATGATGCAAAAAGGCTTGTAAGTTCTAATGAAAAGACACTGAAATAATCATCAAAACATACCTTCTTTAGTACTCCACACACCCCCCTGCTTACCCTTTTTCATGCCCTCATGAAAACATTGTAGTTGACGTGTAAGGCAGTGAGTGAGTAGGCTGGAGATGGAATGGCCTGTCTGACCCTCAGGCATCTCATACAGGCTTGGTATCTGGGTGCAGGGTGCCAAATAATTGGACTCCGGAACCTATATCCTAACCAGGATGGCCCTGCCGTCAAACCAATTTCGCCATAAAGGTGCAAGCGGTTGGCAGCTAATTTAAAATTCTCATACTTAAATGGTTCCCTGAGCTGGATATTTGGATTAGATATTTGATACCAGAATTTAGCTGCATCAATGGCAGGGTCTTTGATAGAGGAAAAGTATTATAATCCCTACCAAATGATTGCCTCATGCATGGGTCCTAATGCTTCAATTACACCTAGAGTCTTCATGAGGTTTCTATGTTTTCTCCATAATTGTACTGGATCCCTAGGCTCAGCTCTTATCCATAAATCTAATCCATTTTTTTGTCTTTGGAAAGCGTTATAGGCTTTGAGCCACTTAATTTGATTAACCGCAAATGAAATAAATGCCTGTAATTGAATATCCCCAAGAAAAGGGCCAAGGTTCAGCTCGGTCTCCTGTTCTAGTACAAGGCTATGTAAATAAAATTCACACAGTAGTCTCTGAACTTTTACCTCGTAGTGCTTACAGCAGTTTATAAAATCATTGATGGTGTTAATTTGTATGGGTGCACCTGTTTTAACAGCCTTTATTTTCAATTACAAATATCTTTCCATTAAAAACAAGGCATAGTTCTTAGCAGGGGCTCTACATGCTAGGACGTCATTGTATAAAGAACATAAGGTATCCATCTGCTTGATAACTACATCTAACCTACGAGTTACCTTCACGACTTTCTCTTGTTCCCTTCGCCACCCTTCAAAGGCCTAGCTTTTGGATAGATTGACGTTCCTTAGCTGCTGCTGTAGCTCTTCATACTTTTCTCGGGGGACCGTTTTCTCTCTAATATTTTTTTCTTCTTGCTGAGCTTGCTTCAAACCCTTTTGTAGGGTTGCTATTTTTGGATCCCTTTTCCATGTAGCAGTGGAGGCCGGGAGTTTTACCTGAACTTTCCTATTGCGTTGCTTTGAGTTCATAACTCTTATTACTCCCGAAAGTGGTGCCTCCATCTGAATTTTCCTATCACGGGTCAACATTTCATCCATTTCTATTTTAACACGAATATCAGTCCATTGCTGTTCCTTTTCAATTGGAACAAAATTCTATTTCTCAGCATCATTTGGAACAACAGCCTGGCTGTCAACGGGGTTTTAAATAGCAGGATGGATTCTGGTCCTCCGCCCCTTTGCCTTGAGAGGTTTTGCTGGAGTGGCCACATTTTTCCTTCCCAAAGTCCTTTTTACCCTTTTCCTTGCCTTTAGAATCCTAATCTGCTAGTGGAGCTGGACTATTATGTTCAATAATCTCTGTTGTTCCTTTCGCAATTCCCTTATTTCTGTAATTTCCTCAGAAGGAATAGCAGGTTATTCACTGCAGCCTGGACTGTGACTAGTGTCTAGATTTTCTTCCTGGGGTGTTTCTTCACTGTTTTTCTCTGGCTGTTCCGGGGCAAGAACCCTAATTGGTTCTGTTATTTCTTGGGCGACTTCTTTTTTTTCCCTTGTTTCCTCCGGAAGTTCTTATGGTGTCTTCTGGTTAGGAACGGATTGTTCCTGTTCAGCATCTCCCGTCATATTTTCATCATGAACTTGCAGATTTTCTTCTTCTGCCTCCTTTGCATGTGATTCTTTGGGTGCATTTTTCTCCTGGGGTTTCTCTTCGGCATGGAGGTCTGATGGACTGGAAGGTTGGCCATATTCTCCCATATTGGCCAAAACTTTGGCCAATTCATCTTCTCCCAATGGGTCTTACAATGGGCTGCCTTCCTACTGTTCCATTTCCTCCTCCTGCTCGAATTGCTTGGCTTCTTCTTCTTTGTCTCCTTCTTCCTCAGATTGCTCGTCTTCTTCCTCTTTTTCTTCTTTTTCTTCTGCAGATTGCTCTGCCTCTTCTTCTTTTTCTTCTTCTGCAGATTGCTTTGCCTCTTCTTCTTTTTCTTCTTCTGCAGATTGCTCTGCCTCTTCTTGTTGCATTTCTTTCTCATTGTCTTCCTTTTCTGGCCATGGGGGTTGCTCATCTTCTATTTCTACCAGCTGGTTGGTGCTTTTTTGGGGCTTCTCCAGCCCCCCTCGTAGCCGTGCTAGCTGGATCGATTTCCTGCACTTTTCTGGTTGCTCGGGTGTGCTGGTGGCCTGTTTACGCTTTGCAGATTTCTTGCGTTTTTTTGGATACTCGGGTGTGCTGGTGACATGTTTCCATTTTTCTGGATGCTCGGGTGTGCTGGTGACATGTTTCCATTTTTCTGGATGCTCGGGTGTGATGGTGACATGTTTCCATTTTGGGGATGGTGTGGTCAATCCCCCATTTATCATGGCAATTAGCTCTTCCCAGCTGCTCTGCTACTGGGTGAGGCTATGGTTGACTATCAACCGAATCAACCCATGATGACTAACAACTAACTCTACATGCTGTGCCTTTTTTATGCTCCGTGCAACATCATGAAGTAATGAATTCAACAATGCAGGTAAATTTACAGAGCATTTTTGTTTTAGTACAGCTAAGAGTTTAAGATGTCGTGGTCTTATCACGTTTTTTCTTCCCTCACAGGTGATGTAGCTTTGAATGGTCTTCGCCAATTCTTCCCATGGCTCTCCTAGTGCTGCTGGTAGAACCCCCTTTCCTCGAATTGTCAGGCTTTAGCCTTCGTCCTGGAAGATTTCTATAATCTTCTGCAATCTCTCCTTCTTTAACGTCCATACAGGTCCAGTGGCTGGCAGTCCCGAGACTTCTGCGATTATGTCGTCAGTGACTGCTATGCATCTCCCCCTCACTGTGGAGTGGTCCTCTTGCAGGTTCTGCAAGAATTCAATTGCCATAGTCTCATTAGACTCCTGTAAGTGGTTAAGATAAGTCAGCCACCCTGCTCTTGCCAGGATTTCCCGGGCAGTAGTAGAGACTGCTAACACTTACGGTTCTCTCCGAATCGATCTTCCTCCCATGGTTTCACTGTAAACTCTCAAAGGAACGACAGCTATTCGCGCTGTTGAAACACAAAGAGGCTGACGGACGCAAGACTCGTTCAAACTCTAATGCTGTAGAGTATACAATGGAAATGGCTTTGAACAAAAAGTCATGCAGAAAAAACAAAATAAAAAGAAATAGTATACCATTGAGCCGTGTTATACCCCAGTACACAACTTCCCGAATAGTG
Organism: Pinus taeda; assembly: GCA_000404065.3. NCBI lineage: Eukaryota > Viridiplantae > Streptophyta > Pinopsida > Pinales > Pinaceae > Pinus > Pinus taeda. The sequence goes on from APFE030544371.1 coordinate 44,920, forward strand.
AGATGACACATAATCCAGGGAATGATGAGGTTAACTTCCCCCCCCCGGCAATGTGATAGGCTGTCCCAGCCGTCAAATAAAGGAGCAGTGCCCGCTCTACAACAAAGTCTTTAAGGAATAGCGTATGGCAATATGTCATGTTTACAAAAGCAGCATATTACTGAAATCGAGGCGTAGAGTTCCGTCGCTTAATACGTAAGAGACTGTGGCGATATGATGCAAGGTTGGGGATAAGACATCTACCGTAAATAGAGAGTCTCATGCGGTCATTGTCAATTTTTCTGCCATGATTGGTGATAATATATATTCATGCGTTATATGGTTGGGGAATAACATATAATTGATTACCACGGCATAAGAAATAGAAGGGTGCTAATAACTTACCTATTGGTGTAAATAATGTGACTTCAATACCATTAACAGTGCTCTGTTACCGACAGGTGTCCATAACCTTGGCAGAGTTGTTTATTTCACCCATGGAACCATGATCCTTTGTATATGCTTAGGAAATGTAATGTCAAAATGTAGGCCATTATGCTAGCTTGGTGACAAGTTAGCCATAATGCCATTCACGAGGAAGGAGCGAAAAGTGGGCAGGCCGGCTCGTAATGAGACCTCCTGTTCCAAGGGTTGTTTATTTGATATACCTTTTGGACCATTTCCCTGGTGTGGTGGCCATAGTGGGAATGCCACTTCGCTTTCATCCTCATGATCATGGTAGGCTGGCTCTTAATGAGACCCCCTATCCTGCATTTGACAACTTATAAGTCATGTTTGCTATTTTTTCTTTCTTTTTCATAAAGTACTTTCCCTATTTATACACAAAGGGTGGTTCAACACTCCTTAAGAGTAGGAATGGTGGAAGAGGCCTTAACATCCCAATAGGAAGATATAAACCCTTTTCTCTTATTCCTGAATAATAATCAAAGAGGATTAAAATGGACCAACATGACAGAGATAACCAATCAGAGCAGAATTAGTAGAACAATGACAGCAAAAGATAATGAATAAGCGTGTCCTTCCTTCTATCCTCTTACCAATTCAGGGCAATTTCTTATAAAGATAGCGATTTATGACTAACTGATTTCATTATGTTGTGATTTTGTTTCCATTTCATAAGTGCATAGGTGTATTCCAAAAGACTTGAAAGAACAGGAACGATAAGCATCCTCAATTTAGAACAGCGAAAGGAACAAGTTGCTTCACAGGGAGAGCAAAAGCATACAAGTGGTGTTCCTTTTGAGAAAAGGAACAACAAAAGTCCACAAATGATGTTCCTTTGGAAAAGGAATAGCAGAACACACATGTTCCATTCCTTTCGAAAAGGAACAGTAGATCACACAGGGACCGTTCCTTTAGAAAAAGAACAACAAAAATCACAAACGTTGTTCCTTTGAAAAAGGAACAACAAAGCACACCAATGCCGTTCCTTTTGAAAAGGAACAACAGACATAAAAAATGTTCTTCCTTTGGAAAAGGAACAAAAAAACACACAAAAATGTTGTTCCTTTGGAAAAGGAACAACAAAAAACACAAAAATGTTGTTCCTTTGGAAAAAGAATAGCAGAAATAAAAAATGATGTTCCTTTGAAAAAGGGACAGCAAAACCAGCAAATGCTGTTCCTTTGGAAAATGAACAGCAGAAATAAAAAACGTTGTTCCTTTGGAAAAGGAACAACAAAACAAGCAAATGCCGTTCCTTTGGAAAAAGGAACAACAGAACAGAAATAAAAAATTTTGTTCCTTTTGAAAAGGAACAACAGAACACATAAATAAAGAAAAAGAATGAAATTACAACAAAATGACAGCTGATCCAAAAGGGGTTGTTCTTTTGAAAAAGGAACAGCCAGAAGAAAATGTTGTTCTTTTGAAAAAAAAAGAACAACAGAAATAGTAACAGAAAAACGTTGATTCAAAAATATGTACAAAAATGATTCAAGAAAAGAAATTATGTACAAACTGTAAAAAGAAGTAAATTCCTTAATGAATTACAGGTGAGGAAGACTTCTCTTCCTCCCCCAAAATCTCCATATCTGAATCTTGGCATAACTGCTGGAAAAAGGTCTCCCGAGTGAGTGGTTTGTGATAGAGACGAGCTCGGTGGCCATTTTCCTTGAAGGCATATCCAGAACCATCAATAGTGATTAGAGTAAGGGTACCATTGTCATGTACCTTTTGGGTTTCATATGGTCCCAACCAACGAGTCTGGAGTTTCCCGAGGAAGTCCTGAAAACTGGAGTCATACAAAAGAGCCGAGTCTCCTTCGTGGAAGACTTTATTTTTAATGAGAGCATCATGCCATTTAGCTCTTTGCTGCTAGATCAGAGCAGTGTTTTGAAGTGCAGATAACCTAATTTCGTCCAGCTCATTGATCTGCTGTAGTCGATTAATCTGTGCCTCAGTTAGATCTAAGCCAACTTCCTGTGCTGTTCGTAATGTTTGGATTTCGAATTCTATGGGGAAAATGGGTTGTTTTCCAAACAGTAGTTGATAAGGTGAGTAACCAGTGGTACTTCTCCATGTTGTTCTGTAAGCCCATAGTGCTTCAGATAGTCTGGCAGCCCAATCACGTCTATGCGATGCAATGGTTTTCGTTAGGATTGCTTCTATTATTTTATTGGTGCTTTCTACCTGCCCATTTGCCTGTGGGTGGTATGGAGTAGTGATTTTATGCTAGACATGATAGTTGTTAAGTGTTGCAACTATTCTGTTCCCAACAAACTTTGGTCCACCGTCTGTAATTATCTCTCTTGGAAGGCCATAACGTACAAATAGATGGAATAGGAACTGTATGACAGAGTCCTCTGTAGCTCTTGGCAATGCCTCTGCTTCAACCCACTTGGTGACATATTCTGTTGCTACCAAAATATATGTTTTCTGGTTTAATGATGGGTTGATTGGTCCAACAAAATCAAGAGCCCATCGCTCGAATGGTTCGATGACTAGCTGTGGTTTCAGAGGTAGCTCATTAGACTGACCAAGTCGTCCTGCTCTCTAGAAACTGTCATAGGCTTGGACGAATTTCTTTGCATCTTTGAAAATCGTGGGCCAATAATACCCTGTTTGTAGCACTTTATGTCCAGTTCTGCGAACGGCGAAATGTCCACCAAATGGTCCATCATGGCAAGCTTTCAGAATGTCAAAGATTTCATCCTCTCGAATGCATCTCCTGATATGCATGTCTGCCCCTATGTGAAACAAATAGCCCCCAATCCAAGAAAATTGAGTACTCCGCTGAACAATCTGTTTCCGCTCATTAGGGGTTAGATGCTTTGGTAGCTTACCTATTGCTATGTAATTGGCAACATCAGCATACCAGGGTGTTTGAACAGCCACAACAAACAAATGCTCGTCTGGAAATTGATCTTCAACTGCTGCTGCATCAATTGGCTTTGGCATTCTTGAGAAAAAATCGGCTATAGGATTTTCTTTTCTGGGTTGATCCTTGATTGTAATATCAAATTCCTGCAATAAAATCAGCCATCTAGTTATTCTTCCATTTGTGATAGGCTTGTTGTAAATATTTTATGCAGAATGATCGTGACAAGATAACAGGATATCCAGTAATGTAATGTCTGAACTTATTGACAACATGTATTACAGCTAGAAATTCTTTTTCAGTAACAATGTAGTTTAATTCAGCAGGGGATAAATTTTTGCTAATGTAATAAATTGCATATGGTTTTAAATCCTCTTCCTGCCCAAGGACCGCTCCAATGGCTGTATCTGAGGCATCATATGATATCTGGAATGGCAAATCCCAATTTGGTCCTCGAAGGACTGGGGCTATGGATACGAGCTTCTTCAGATCCTTGAAAGCACGTTCACATTTTTCTGTCCAAATAAAATCAACGTTACCAGTTAGTGCATACAAAGGTGCAGCAATATGTGAATAATGTTCTATAAACCTCCTGTAATAACCAGAAAATCCAAGAAAACTATGCACCTTTGTTTGAGTGGTGGGAGTAGGAATAAGCAAAAGTATTTGGATTTTTGCTGGGTCTACTTGAATGACAGCTGCTGAAATATAGTGTCCTAGGATAAGTCCTTCCATCATCATCATATAACATTTTTCATGGCTTAAACAAAGCCTCGTATCAATGCAGCGTTGTAGGACTTTTTCTAGTGTATCCAGTGCTGGATCGAAATCATCTCCTTATGGTGTAAATTCATCCATATATAATTCAAGTCCTTCATTTATTAAGTCTGCAAAAATGCTAAGGATAGCCCTTTGGAATGTGGCAGGAGCATTGCATAAGCCAAAAGGTAAAACTCGGTAGGCAAATGTTCCCCAAGGACAAGTAAAAGTATTTTTGTCTTGGTCTTTAGGGGCAATCTGTATCTGATTGTATCCACTGAAACCATCCAGGAAAGAAAAGAATTTCTTTCTTGCCAAAGTGTCTAATACTTGGTCGATGAATGGGAGAGGGAAGTGGTCTTTTTGTGTTGCTTTATTTAGCTCACTGTTGTCCACAAAGATTCTCCATTTCCCATTCTTTTTTGGTACCACCACAAGCGGGGAGACCCATTTACTATCAGAGATAGGGTAGATAAAATTGACATCTAAAATTTTTTGAAGTTCAGCTTTTACCACATCTTTTAGATGATGATTTAGTCTCCTCTGAGGCTGTCGAACAAGTCTCGCATCTTTTTCTATGTAAATGTGGTGTGTACATAACTGGGGGTCAATTCCTTTCATATCAGGGTAGTCCCATGCAAATGCTTCTTTATATTTCCTTAACACATGGATGCGCTTCATTTCTTGTTTGGATGTAAGGTTGGCATAATGTTTAAGGTTTTTCCCCATTCAATTTCCATAATTTTACTATTTGCAACAGAGGTGACAGGGATTGTATGCTCATGTGTATGTTTCAGAGGATCTTTTTCTAATTCATTATCAAATGTTGCTTTTATCATATGACATTGTGTGCGAGATGTGAGTTCAGTTTGACTAATGAAATTATTAATGGCATCGCCTTCTATTTGGTCTTTGAAATCAAGTGCCTTTTGTATAGTTAATGGAGATCTAATGTTATCAGTAAGGTATGATACAGGGTGCTTATTAGTTTTGACTATTGTGACACTTGGCTGCGCTGGGGGATATAGAACTAAGCTCTTGATATTTGTTCCTCTAGTTATGATCATATTTCCTTGCCGACAGCCAATATAGGCATCGGCAGTGGAGAGCCAATATCTACCTAAAATCAATGGATGTCCATTAAGTCGGGTTTTGGGATTTATGATTAGAAAATCGGTTGGATATTCCCAGGATTCAACAGAGACCATGACATCATGTAGTATGCCCTCTGGCCTAACCACAGATCGGTCAGCCAATTCTAGCAAGGTAGAGGTGGTTCTACAGATGTAATGCCTAGCTTTTAGCAAGTAGTAGTTGTTAAGATATTGATTGCAGCTCCAAGATCAACTAAGGCATTGGACAGGGTCTGACCATAAATTTGGATAGTTACTATTGGGTTTCCTGGGTCTTCATATTTAATGGGTGTTTCTTTTCCTGATAATAAGTCAGGTAGAGTGCCGACTATTTGGACTCTTGGATTATTTGTTATATTCCTCCTTGGTTTCTTTATGCACAATTCTTTGATAGTTTTTGCATATATCGGGATGTCTTGAATGGCTTGGAGGAATGGAATTTTTATGTATAAGTTTTGTAATTCTCCCAGAATGTCAAAATCAGGATATTGTATAGGTCGAGGTATGACTAATCGTTCTGGGAACGAAAAGAGGATGTGGTTGCTTGATTACGAGTTTGTTGTTTATTGACATCCTATTCTTGTGACAGATGTTCTTTGGGTAACTGATTTCAACCTGAGCTGTCTTATCTCCCTCGGTTTCAATAATACGCCCAGATCTTAACTGAAGATCATTACACTCCCTCAGATCAGCTCCTACTTCTGGTGTTTCTATGATTTGGAGAGATTGGACCGGTTTGTTATTTGGATTGGGGTTGGGTTGGGATGGGAGTTGCGGTCTCAGATTAGACTGGGGATTTTGTTGTAAGGCTGGCAGTATAGGTTGAGGGAGAGGAATGGTTCCTACAGGCTGATGCATTGGTCTTTGCTAGTTTGTCTGCCAAGCTGAGCTTTGTGAAGTAGGGGGAGTCCATTGTGGTGGGTATGGTTTGCTTTGCCAATATGGTGGGGTATAAGGAAGATTCGGCCAACTAGATTGGCTTCCCTGATTCAGCCATGGGCTTGAGGAAGGAAACGATTATGGTAACCAGTTTGGAAATTAGGGTTGGAATTGAATTTTCCACATGTTATACTGTTGAGCATTATACTACGGAGGCTGAAAAGAAGAAGTTGGGTCTGGAAACATACTAGATTGTTGCGATTGCCACTGACAGCGCTGATTGAGAAAATACACCAATTCTGGCTCTTCTTCTGCTTCCTTATATACTGCTTTCAATCCAGGAAGTGAGGGACAGCTTTCCGTAAGGTGATCTTTTGTGCAGATGGTGCATGTTTGGATTGCATCCAGTGGACACTCCTTATGGCTATGCTTCTTCCCGCATCTGGGATAGAAGATTTCCAAATTCTGTTCTGCCTCCATTTTCTTTTTCTTGGCCTGCAAAATATCAAGTTGTGTAGTTAGTGTCCCTAGTATATCAGTTTTAAAATTTTCCAATAAATTTCCAATTTCTACACACGTTACTCCTTCTGGCGAGATTTTATTATCTCTTACAAAGCGATCATGCTCTGCCGGTTTTACTCTTGTACTACCTCTCGAGCTCCTGATACATAAATCAATAATGTCAGCAAAACTTTCTTGATAAATATCTCCTTTTCCCATAATGTTTAATGTTTCAATCCATTGTTCCTTCATGCTTCTTAACAGTGCTGTTTTCAACACAATATCAGGTAAAGGCATTGATGCATAAGGAGATCTTTGTAGTTTATACTGGAAACGTTCCACATACTCCTCTAATGTTTCGTTTGGTCTAGCTATCATCTGGAATATTTCGTCCTTCAGTTCTCTAGACTTGCAATAGTCCTGATATTTTTTTAGAAACGATTCTTTCATTTGTTCCCAGTTATTTATAACCCCGCCACCTAATCCCATAAACCATCTTAAATCAACCCCTTTTAGCGTAGAGGGGAACAGTTTTAGTTTCTGGGGGTCGGTGGTGTAATCATATCCCCTGCACAGTACGTCAAATTTAAATAAAAATGCATCCGGGTCTTTTGATGTAAGACCGTGGAATGTAGGGATATGTTGAAGAGGGATTGCTTTCATAGGCGCATTTGCTGCAGAATCCACTATGGGGTATTGTAATGTAGAGGTTTGAGTGTTTGGCTGGTTTTGAGCCATTGGGTTGAATATATGCCAATAACCTTCTAGGATATCTAGGAGGGTATTCCTAGGTTGAGAGGGGATGGCTTTAACAAGAATAGTTTTAATAACACTCCTCTATCTGGGATTATTGTCTGAGGAGATTGAGTTTCTTCAAAGATGATTTTTGCAGCACTTCCTTTGTCTAGTCTGTTCAATGGCTGAGTTGTCTCAAGAGGAGATCTTGGTTCCTCGGTTCCCCTTATCTCTCCTCCTTCAAAAATATTACTGAAATTCACTTCCTGCAATAGTTCTGGAGTAGAATTTTCAATTTCTTGAAAGTCCTGCTCTTCAGTTTGACTATGCACCTCAGCAAAGGCTACAGATGGTGAACCTGTGGCCTAAAGGGAACTAGTAGGCTATTTAGAAATAACTTTCCTGGGTCCTACTGAGGGTTGAGATTCTGTTTTCTTGTAGATTTCGTCCATGAAGGTTGATCGGCCAAGGGTCACCGACCCCTTAGCTTTTTTTGGCTTGGGTAGAGGTTTGGAATTTTTTTTTGGCTTTTTCTGCTTAGTCATGCACTCAAATTAACTACTAAATCCTACTTAAACAAACAACAGCAAATCTGCAAGAAAGCGGGTAGAGGAGGAGGGCTTTTACATGCTCCACACGTAGGTTCTTACCTTTCGTTTTCAAAACCCAATTCCTCCCTAGCAGGTTCGTACACTACTCTGAGAAAAAGAACAAATGGCTACACTCTTTCCTCGACAACGAAGCCAAAATGTGGAGCTATAAAAAGGGTCTCTTTCACCTCTAGTTACCTCACATTAATATGTCAATCCGAGAACGTTTTGTTATTTCAAAGAGTGTCTCAGTCTAACACTATCATTTGCTAGAGTAATGCTAGTAGCACAATGTTTGAAAATACAAGAGTAAATGGATGCTTGTTTATAGCTTAACTACTTCAAAAGATTAAATCACACATTCAGAACACTAAGCAATTTATCAGTCAAGGGTTTGGTAGCAATAAACCATCCCTTTGGAAACTGATGAAAAAGGGAAATCAGAGAACAGATCAGGGATCTGGGAGCCAGATAGTAGATGCCAATGCTCACTACAACCTGAGATCGTTCTTCACACCAATAACAAGAAATGGAACGACAGATAAGAAATGGAACGACAAAGAAATCGAACAACAATGAAATGGAACATCAAACCTGAAATGGAACAACAAACCTAAAATGGAACAGCAATTCGGAAATAGAACAACAGTTAAGAAATAGAACATTAACTAAGTCTAACAAGACGTAACATATTAGTCTATAAAATCATTTGCATTAATCATAATCTACAGGAATCAAATGACAATCCTTCACTCTTAAGGATGTATTGAATAACACAAACAAATGGAACGACACTGATTACTGATACATTATGGAACAACGCTGAAAACCATATATACATACATCATACTCAAATAGCAATCTGATTCAGTTATCACCTCAGTTAGAAAGAACACGATTGCATTTCAAGATAGAACAACAGTATTTAGGAATCCAACAATCACAAAGAACAGAACTTCGAGGATGAATTCTGTAATGTTAAGGAATAAGTGCACAACACAAAGGCTTTGTAATGGAATGGCAATAGTATTCCGTACAGACTAGCAGTATTATATCAACACCTAAAAGAAAAGTAATATGATGCAGAGTCAATATAACAGTTTTGTCTTTAGAAACCTTAATGAATTAAACATAACAGAGCATGTGATGTAAACTTATAAAACACACCAAATTACCAAATCACGTCGATAAGAAAACCACACAAAAACCAAGCGTAATGGTACAAGAGCAAGTGTCCTCCAGGGCCGGGCCCTTAGCCTCCAGGGGTACACCGCTTGAAGTTATTCCAGACTCAAAGATGAAATAGTAACCAAGTTTGTATTAATGCATCAAGTAAAATTATAGTAGAGCAGTTCTTAACAAGACACGATGATCAAAGTTTTGATATTTAAAAGAAATTACATAAAGGCATAATAACATCTAACTCTCCTCTAAGCTAACAGTGTTGCCCCTTATATAAGGGTGACGACGGAGATATCTAAGTGGAGAAATAGATAAAACAACGATCCCTCAGGATCAAGGATCTTGAGGGATTTGCCGAACTGTTAGCCCTCAGTCATTTTATCTCTTTTCTGCGCCAAGCTGATATCTCCGCTTCCTTTCCCGGGCTGATCCGCTTTGATCTTGTTTGCATGTAGTCTCCCATCGAAGGGACAACAGTTAACCCGTCTTTGTGTTTTCCTTTAGAACGACAACTTCTCATTTTTTCTCCTTCCTGCATAAGGAAATGACAATTGTTAGCGTTTTCGTCTTGCATATTAATCTCACATGTTTTATTACAATTCTTTATCGTTTTCCCAGTTCATGATGCAAAAAGGCTTGTAAATTCTAATGAAAAGACACTGAAATAATCATTAAAACATACCTTCTTTAGTACTCCACAGATGCCACAACGCCCTGTGAAACCCAAAACTTGCCCTAGCACCACAATACCACCCTGAAGTGTTCTTAGGAAACAACCTAAAGGTGACTCTAATCACCTTCCTTGTACCAACCTACCACCTTAATGAGCCAAAAGACCACGTTTCACAATTTTCAGACTGGATCCCCTGTACTTTAAACCAATGTAGAATAGTTGTAAGGAAGACGTAGAGTAAATGTCAAATCCTAGTAGCCACTAATCACTATTCCCAAAAACTAATCACTTCACAATGCTACGAATCAAGCTATCACTATTCAACTGCACATCACTCTCAATGCACATTGTATATCATTGTCACTACAAATCACTACACAACTGCTTCCTATCATTGCATGTCACTGCTCATGAATAAATATTCATCATCGAAATATCACTTTCATCATCGTATCAGGTTGCACTCAATGCTACAACCACCTGGAACTTCTATTAAATAATGGCACAAACCAAGGTGCCTCAGGTCATCCCGATGACCTGTAATTAGTGCTTTCAAACTAGGCCCAAGGAGGGCTACAAGCATATGTCTTCTCACTTATACTACTGATCACAAATCATATATTTCTTTCCATGTCCCATGTCAATAAGCTCAGACATGCAAGCTGTTACACTGAAATTTGTCACCATGACTATCTGCAGTCAATATGGCTCCATCAATAGTCATATTATCCTCCTTGTCAAGCCTTATACCTCTGCTCTCCATGTCAAACTTCAAAACAGAGAGAAAGTCATTAAAAATCATGTTTATCTCTGGGTACGCAGGTTCTCTCTACCTTGCCTGCGTGTACGCATCCCAAACTCATTGTGCCTGCGTACTTGTACGCTCTGTAAATCAAGGGATGGGTGCGTACTCCTGTAAAGGTCAAAAGGCGCGAGTTTCA
>APFE030544372.1:1840-39559 GCA_000404065.3 Pinus taeda
CCGCAGGAGTCGCCGCAGGAGGCGCTGCAGGAGTCGCTGCAGGAGGCGCCGCAGGAGGCACCGCAGGAGGCGCCACAGGAGGCACCGCAGGAGGCGCCGCAGGAGGGCGCAACAGGAGGCGCCGCAGGAGACACCGCAGAAGGTCTTATGGGTTTAGTTTTCTGTTACTGTGGATCTGGTTATCTGGGTGACTTACTGGTACTTGATGATCATTTGATGTTTATGGATCCAGTATGAAAATTGGATGAAACGTGGCCTTTCAGATTATGTGTTTTGCTTCAGTGTATCCAGTATGAAAATTGATGAAACGTGGTACCTGGAGGAGAGAAGATTGTAGGCCAGCACCTACGTACTAGTACTTAAGCTAGTACAAAAGCAAAGGGGAATCTTCGGAGCATTGTAGCAGGTAGCAGCCTGCGTACTAGTAAATGGATTGGCTAGTACAGGAGAAAAGGGGGTTGTAGCTCCTGTACTGGTCTAAGACTGCACCAGTACAAATATTGTAAAGGATTTTCTTATTAAGAAGAAGATTGAGATGACTTGTAGCAGGTGGTTTTCTCCCGCATTGGGTTTCCACCTTATATCATGGTGTTCATGTGTGTGCCTTATGTGTGATGATCTATTCTATGTTACGGCATCTGTTAACTGATAATATGGTTGATAATGTTCTAATGCACTCATTGAAGATCAATTAACTTAATCATAAGAAGTTGTGGAAGTAGCATATATGAATCAGAGTTTGGAAATGAAAAAGTTTTATTAATGTGATAATACTGATTCACCCCCCCTCTCAATATTATTTCCAACAACAAGTGATGGGCTTACATGTGAACAACAAACAAGAGCCAAAACCTCAAGATGATGGGGGTTATAAGACAAGGGAAGGAAGCCACACGCACGAGCATACTTTCTAGCAACCACACACCCCCTTGCATGGCCAAACAAACCGCCCCACAATACCACATTTCGTGTATGAGCCAAAGCGTGAGAGGGAGCCAAACCTGGTTACAGATTTGGTGAACTCAGTTGCATTGGACATTGATGAGTATGAGAGCCTAGACCCAAGGATCCAGAGGGTGAAGTCCTTTGGGGAGTACATTCAGCTCAACGAGAGGCGTACTACTGGGGTTGGAGTTTATCAAAGAGGATGGCAGTCGAGTGTTGATTTGGGGTAGCATCAGATGTGCTCTAGCCATGAAAATTGGTGGAGAGGCTAAAGCACATAAGATATCCAAGAACCAGAAACGGTTTGGACAAATTGTACCCGTTTGGGAGATATTAAAATAATTAATATTTTTAATGGAGTTCCTAAGTCTAAACTTACGAAAAATAAAATATTAATGGGTATTAATATAAAACTGGGTGAGAAGGTTCCAAAAGTCATAGATCAAGCCAAATATAATCTTAGCCATTGATTAAAGATGCAATCTTGACCGTTGAAGGATCAACAGGAAAAGTATAAAAGGAGGCTTGAAGGTCAGTTGGAGAACACACCAGTGTGATCAGTCATTCATTTTGCTAGAGTGGGGTTGTTAAGCAAAGTTGAATCAGTGATCAACAGCGAGGTGCAGTGAGTATTGGATAGAGAGGTAGAGACAATGCCAAGAGACCAGCGCAGAAGCAAAGAGTGTAAGCAGCAACTAGTTCAGGCCACGCAGAACCCAACAGAGACAACGCAAAGGCCAGAGGGACTGTGTCATCTACGCAGAGGCTGCAGGAGTGACACAGAGCACAGGCTGCGCAGTGCCTCAGAGGGTTGACGCAGAGAGGTTTGAAGTTAACACAAGGCAGTAGGAGGCTAACGCAGAGGCTAGAAGGGCCAGCGTAGAGCTTCAGAGATGCTGAAGAGGGTTTCGTAGGACAGGTTTTTTGAATACATATTTCCGAATAGAGAGGTATTGTTGTAGTGTACTTTTCTCTGTCGGGTGAGCCGGTTAGGCACCCAATTGTAATCAAGAAAATATTGCATAATAATAAACCCTTAGAATAGCTGCACCAGTTTTCCCGCATTGGATTTTTACAGGGACATTGGTCCAAAAATAACGGTGTCACTTGTGTGTTTGTTTTTCTTTTAGCTGATGATTTGTAGATGTTGTGACTATACTGTGTTTATTTCGGTATTTAAATGTTTTAAATAACTTGTTCAAAATTTACAAGTAGAAGAAATAAACCAGCAGAATACAGATTAATTTTCTAACATATAGACTTAGAAAATTCAACATGGTATCAAAGCGTGGTTGCAGATCACAGGAAAGCTGAAGGCATCAGCTAAGCAGAGCATTTGCAGCAGAATCAGTTGTCTCGAGTGACAGAAGTTGATCCTTGTAGAAGCAATAGAGGAAGGGTTGACGCAGAGGGACTGCCTTATTAGTCCGAGCCAGAGAGAGGCCAGCGTAGAGGCTAACGAGGGTAGAGAGAAGCTCACACAGAGCCATGCAGAGACCAGAAGGGTTGACGCAGTTGGCTAAGGGAATTGTTTCGCCAGTGTCGAGATTGCATAGAGCCAATAGGCTCAATCCTTCAGTTGTTGGGGCGAAGGAAGCTGTGGGTAGTTTGTAGGAGCGAAGCGGGTGGGGTATTGTGGTCAGAACAATACCTAACAGGGAAAAACCAAGGTAGAGGGAGTTGCTGCCAAGGCAAATTTCTAGCCAAGGAATTTGGATCAGTGTTGCAGTTGCACAGACGATCGGAGAGGGGCAACTTGAAGGTTGGCAAAAGGATTTCTAGGAGGGAAATCAGGACTCAGAGGGAGTCCAGAAGAGAATTTCCAGATGGGAAGTAGAGAGACTCGCAGAAGTCGAACCAAGAACTTCTAGGCAGGAAGTAGAGAGACTTGGAGGAGTCGACAGAGAAGAGTAGAGAGATGGCCATGAATGGGCTAAGGGATTAGGATAGGTTGGATGGAGTGTCCAACTTTGTGGTATGGATGGCCGGGATCCTGTCCATTCTAGACAGACATCGTATCAAGGGCTTCGCCTTGAGAGTAATGGCTATCCCAGTTGACCCGGTAGCTAATGAAAGGTATGAGGAGGCAATGGCCAAGGCAAAATGCATCATCCTTGATGGGGTCAAGGATCATGTGGTCCAACATATTGCCGAGAAGGAGACGGCAAAGGAGATTTGGGACACCTTGAAAACATTGTTTAGCATACTTCCGTGTAGAGGAAGATATTACTTGAGAATTAGCTAAGGTCATACCAGATGCAGAAGGGAGAGCAGATAGATCTCTTCCTCAATCAGTTGAAGGAGATCTAGGACCAACTGACTTCCATAGGGGCCACGGCGGATCAGGAGTTGATGGTAAGAACCGCACTCAACGCAGTCTCCGAGGAGTGGGAGACATTTGTCCAGAGCATACTAGGCAGGGCGAATCTTCCAGATTGGGAAGAATTGTGGGCGGCTCTTTGTCAAGAAGAGATCAAACAACTGAACAAGACAGGAAGTAGTAGCAAAGGAGTCTGAATCAAGAAGGAAGAGGAAGAGGATGCAGCTCTGGCATCCACATAAAAGTAGGAGAAGAGGTAGAAAAAGGACCTTTCCAAGGTCAAGTGCTTCCACTGTGGGGAACTGGGTCATTATGTGAACCAGTGTCCAAGGAAAAAGAACAAGGGAGAAGCATCTGACTCTAAGACAGCGCCAGTGAAGGGGCAGAAAGAAGTCAAGGAGGATGACGATTGTGCCGTGAGTGCTCATTTGCCACTAGAGAAGAAGTGGGGAGACATCGAGCTGTAGTAAGGAGGACTACAGGCAATGAGGGGCAGGATCCTTGAGGTACCCAACCTCTTGGATTATACTTGGCTACAGGAGACCCAAAGACAGAGTAGGAGGACTAGTGGATGTAGGTAGAGAGGGATGCGGATGAAGCGACAGAGAATGCTACAGTACAGGAGTCCCCGGGCAGCACAAGGCTAACAGGTTGCAACAGTGTAAAAGGCACGAGGGTGTTGCAACGGTGCAGGATGGCACAGATAGGTTTGCAGCGATGCAAGATGCAAGGAGTTGTTGCAACAGCGCAGAGGTCAGTAGAGGGAGCACTTATTAGCAGTAGAGGGAGCTTCAGCATCGAGAGTGTTTCTAGCCTGAAAGGGATGTCAGAAGTTGGGTGGATCAGTTACTTACTTCTCAGTAACTAAGTTGCAGTGCAGTAACAGTATGAAGTAGGACGATGTAGCATGATGAGAGGGGATGCAATGCAGATGCAGTGTTGGGATGATGGACCAGCAGCAGCGCAAATGCAGAGGGAGCTGCCATACAGATGCATTAGTGCAGAGGATGTTGGGCAGGGAGGCCTAGCATCAACACAACGATGCCAGATAACCAAAGTGATGCTCAGTGTCGAGTATTACTAGAGCAAAATCCTCGCTAAGAGGAGTGTTGATTTAGGGTAGCATCGAATATGCTCTAGCCATGAAAATTGGTGGAGAAGCTAAAGCACATGAGATCTCCAAGATCCATAAATGGTTTGGACATATTGTACCCGGTTTGCGAGATATTAAAATAATTAATATTTTTAATGGAGTTCCTAAGTCTAAACTTAGGAAAAATAAAATATTAAAGGGTTTTAATATAAAATTGGATTAGAAGGTTCCAAAAGTCATGGATCAAGCCAAATCTAATCTCCGTCATTGATTACAGATTTAATCTCAGCCGTTGAAGGACCAATAGGAAAAGTATAACAAGAGACTTGAGGGTTAGTTGGAGAACACACCAATGTGATCAGTCATTCATTTTGCTAGAGCGGGGTTGCTAAGAAAAGTTGAATTAGTGATCAACAATGAGGGGTAGTGAGTACTGGATAGAGAGGCAGTGACAGTGCCAAGAGACCAGTGCAGAAGCAGAGAGCGAGGGCAGCAGCCATTTTAGGCCACGCAGAGCCCAACAGAGACAATGCAGAGGCCAGAGGGACTGCACCATCCACGCAGATACTGCAAGAGTTATGCAGAGGGTCCCAGAGGTTGCATAGTGCCTCAGAGGGCTGACACAGGGCAGCAGGAGGCTGACGCAGAGGCCAAAAGGGCCAGCGCAGAGCTTAAGATACGCTAAAGAGGGTTTCATGGGATAGGTTTTCTGAATACCTGTTTCCGAATAGAAGAGAGGTATTGTTGCTATGTATTTTTCTTTGTCAGATGAGCCGATTAGGCACCCAGTTGTACTCAAGGAAATACTGCATAATAATAAACCCTCAGAATAGCTGAACCAGTTTTTCCACATTGGGTTTTTCCGTGGACATTTGTCCAAAAATAACGGTGTAACTTGTGTGTTTGTTTTTCTTTCAGTGGATGATCTGTAGATGTTGTGACTATATTGTGTTTATTTCGGTATTTAAATGTTTTAAATAACTTGTTTAGAATTTACAAGTAGAAGAAATAAACCAGTAGAATATAGAGTAATTTTCTAATGGATAGACTTAGTAAATTCAACATCGAATCAAGACATCTAAAAGGTTGCTGGGAAGGTCACGCTTCCCAACCTTGATAGGGCAGCCAAGAGCTCAGTCAGGGTGTGTGTTCAGAAGTTAGACACTTGCCTCCACCTCAAACCCATGCATGATATAGATGCTATCTAGTTTGGTACATTGCACTTGGAGGGGGATGCACAAGAGTGGTGGTACCATGTCCTAATCACACTAGGGCACATTCATATTACCTCGTACACAGAGTTCAGTAGGCAGATGATTGAGAGGTTTGATAGGAAGGACCCCGACCTGCATTTCAAGGAGTTGGCACATTTAAGACAAATGGGTAGTGCAAAGGGCTACATATCGGAGTTCCAGAGGCTTGTAGTGATGGTATCAGATATCTCTGAGTCCTGGTTGATCATGTTGTTTGTAGAGGGATTATCTGATCCCTTGCGTGAGTGGGTGAGAGCCTACAAGCCCACAACACTGATGGACGTTATTTCCAAGACTCGGGACATGATTAACACAGTGCCCAAGACCAGAGCCCCTATACCCGCCACAGTTTTGGCACCTCAGGGGAGCAGACGTACTCAGCAGCCTCAAAGAGAGAATGGGCATGGTTAGTTGGATGATGAGACTAGGAGGGACCTCTAGAGGAGGAAGTTATGTTTCACATGCCAGGAGCCATGGACACCAGGGGACAAGTGCACTAAGGGCAAGACCCATTACATTGAGGTGTACTCAGATAGTGAGGAGAAGGATGAGGCAGTGCAGGAGACAAACCATGGAGATGGGGGACCACAGTTTGCGGGAGGACCATCACCACCACCACAACCTTAGGGGGGGAGGCCTAGTTTCCCCTTCTGGGGGCATTCTAACTTCACTTCGGGGAGTTTCGAAGTACTTCGGATCAGAGGCATGGTGCAAGGGAAATGTATGTCAGTACTAGTGGACAGTGGGGCTACCCACAACTTTATCAATGCCAGATGGTGGAGCGAAGGGGCATACATATAGACACATTCGAGGGATTCTCAGTGCTGGTGCTACAAGACCGAACAATGCAGTGCACGAGATATGTGTGAAAAATTCTAATACGAAATTCTACTGTAGTAACTGATTTATTTCTTTTACTTATCTTCCACAACAAGTTATTTACAAAAACCCTTCAGTAGACATTAAAATAAATTCTACTGCAGTTATCACATAAAAGCATAGAGAAAATAACAGTGATATACAAGCACAAGAATCAATCACATCAACACAGTTACTTTTGGACAACTGTCCCCGGAAAAACCCAATGCGAGAAAACCGATGCAGCAGATGAGGGTTTATTTATTAATCTTCAACAACAATCTCTTTACAAGGAACAATTCTACAAAATATTGAGACACTTCTAAGAGAAACACCTGAGACAATTTTCCTCCTCTACCCGAAGAAGTTTTGACACCTCGAAGACCCTCTATCCTTCTCTGCGTCACTTCTGTGTGAGGCCTGCATGAGGACTGCATCTCCAGGTGCATTGTCTCTTTGATCTTCCCTCTGCGCTGTCTCTAGGATGCTCTGTGTCACCTCCTCCTCAGTGTCTGACTGATGTTGATGTCATCCTCTTCCTTCACCCTGCAACTCTCCCTCTGAAATCAAACTCCTCCTTGAGAATTGATTTCCCTCGGCTTACTGAGTATTTGCCCGGTATTTCTCCAAATGACTCTAAAGTCTTCTCTTATACTTTTCCTGTTAATGAATTAACGGCAGAGATTAAGTCCCTAATCAACGGCTAAAAGATTAAAACGAATTTGATCCTCGTCTCTTAGAAGCTTCTCACCCATATCTTTATTAATACCCATTAATATTTTTATTTTCCTAAGTTTAGACTTAGGAACCCCATTAAAAATATTAATTATTTTAATAACTCATCATCCGGGAGAAATTTCTCCAAACAATTTCTGGGTCTTGAAGATCTCATGTATTCGAGCCCCTCCAAAAAAAATTCGGAGCCAGATCACATCCGATGCTACCCAAAATCAACAATATGTTCCTAGTTTGACCTTGACCATGGGGAACTATTCCACGACCGATCATTTCTTTGTGGTTGATGTTCCAGACACCAATGTGTTGATGGGTGTCTAGTGATTGTACTCATTGGGTCGGGTCACCATTGATTAGCGAAAATTGGATATAGAGCTTGTTACCACACAAACAAATAGGGGACCTAAAAGGGATTCATATGATGGAAACTTCTAGGTCAAGGGAAACTATGGAGACTTATCCCACCGTTGTTGGAAATCACGATTATTGTTAGACAAAAACCCGCAAGTGTTAGTCAACAATCGCATCGCCAAAGATAAGGATCCACGAGAGGCAGTTAGTCCATGTCACGAAACACACGGAGAGTGTTGGTTTATCCAATGTCCAACAATCTCCCCCCCAACGCGAGTTGGGTGTGTATCGAACTCGTGACCTACGCTCTGATACCACTTGTTGGGAATCATGATTGTCCTTAGACAAAAACCTGCAGGTGTTAGTCAACAATCGCATGACCAAAGATAAGGATCCACGAGAGGCGGTTATTCCATGTCACGAAACACACGAGGAGTGTTGGTTTATCCAATGTCCAACCACTGTCACCACGACTAAGACTCCCAACTGTTTACGGACTTTCACTGATGGGAGGAGACCCAGTAGTTGGGAGGTCACTTATAAAGTATAGATCAATGAAGGGGCTGAGTAACTCAAATGATTCCCTTTCCAGAAGAGTTTGAAGGATAGGGCTTGCTTGCTCTTCAAGCAAGGGACTTGATCTTCTAGGGAAGGGGGATGAGGATTAGAGGGTTGACGTAGAAGGATAAGACCTATGAAGGAGGTTCTGAAATCCCTAAAATCCTTTTGAGAACTTGGATTCTCGAGTAGTCTTTGATAAATAGGCTTTGGTGAAGAATGGGACCACACAAGGCCAAGTGGACCCAACCCAGGTTAGGGGATAGATTTAGGCAACCAATGATGTTCTTAACCTGCTCAAGGTGATGAGAAAGGGTCAAACAAGAATTTCTTCCAAAGATATCAAATTGATCCTACTAGGTTCTAGCCTTGGGAACGCCTAGGTAAAACTTGATCCTAGAGCTAGAGCTTGAGGTATCTGGAGATTCCTCTGTCATAATTAATACAAATTTGGAGGAGAGCAAGGGGACCCAACAACGCAGTTGTATCTCGGAGATCGAAGTTTTCTTGTGGCCAGTTTCTCGGGAAATTGATGCCATAGGTCACCTAATGAGGCTAGACCTAGGGAGAAAGGGAAAAAGGGGTAAAAAGAGGGTAAAATGATCACCCTTTTTGAGGGACCAGTGAAGGAAGTCAAGGATAATAATGAAGGAAGATTTAGTTTCTTTTTCAAGAAGGCTCCAAAAGTCAACTTTGTCCAATGTTAGAGGAAAGAGAAGAAAAGTGACTTTCAAGCATTTATACTTCATACAAATGGTGCAAGCTCATCAAGATAACATGATCTCTATGAGATTCCATTCATCTAACAATGGCCTATACAAAAAGAAGGTTAAATAGACACATAATTCCACATTTCATACATGCAGCGATTAGCCCTAATTATAGCGAAATTCAAATGTATGCAACAACAAGAAAAATAGCATTAAATTTGCACTTACAATGTTAGAGAGTATATCCAACCAACATCACATTTGCAAATAAGAAGCTCCAAGATAGAAATAGCCCAAATCCATACATCAAAATTCATCCATCATCCAAACTAGTCCTCCAACGAAAAAGTATGAAATTGTCTAAAGATAGAGAGATCCCAAGTCAAGTGATGATACAAATGAA
The DNA here is from genome assembly GCA_000404065.3 of Pinus taeda. Classification (NCBI taxonomy): domain Eukaryota; kingdom Viridiplantae; phylum Streptophyta; class Pinopsida; order Pinales; family Pinaceae; genus Pinus; species Pinus taeda. The sequence goes on from APFE030544372.1 coordinate 11,067, forward strand.
TCCAACTAACTCCTATTTATACACCAATTAGGAATTCGATTTAGCTAATGAGCCTACATTAGCCACTAAAAATAAAATAATGTCCAAATGCCATAACTTTGGTGACAAGCCCACCAAACTAGCTCACAAATGAAAAGATAAGCCTCTCAAGAGGAAAAATAATAATCTATGCATATTCTAGGGCCCTTCAAGAGGCTTGATGAGGTCCATGGGTGCCACAATGAAGAATAGGACCCTCAAAAGAAGTGGACAAGGGGTTAGCCCCTTATAATAACTTATGGTGCTCCAAATGACTATGGGGGCACACAAGTGTCCTCATGGGTCTCCAAACAAGTTGAAGATGCCTGTAGGTTACCCGCAAGGGCTAGGAAGACAATGTAGGAGATACCACATCATCGTAGAAGTCCTGGATCATCTGCCAAGTGAGTGGTGTAGATCTAGGGTTAGCTGGGAATGATGGATCAGGTGCATCCTCCTCGTCCAATAAATGAACCACGAGCAATCTCTGAATGCCTGTGGGGATCCATGAAGTGCAATCTGTTGCTATGGAGGCCCATGGCTCTCAACTCTCACCCTACATGTGCCAAAGTAGCCCTCTAAAAGATTAGGACCCTGTATAGGGAGACCAAACCCCGAATGGAAACCATCTGCAATCTTCCATAAGATCCAATGCATCCCCTAGGCTTCCAATACAACAAGTCATTAGAGAAATTGAGTGAATAAGCTTACCTAATCAAGGACTACAAGTGGGGGCTTCATAATGGCCTGCCCTTCCATAATGGTCTGTGGGTGTGCCAATGTCTCCCAAACACCTAATGGGGTTAACCAAGTACCCTATTAGGTGGTTTCTGCTTTTAAAGGGGATAATATAGTCAAGGTACATCCGTCAAAACGTGGTGGCATGCGGAAAATAGGTGAATGAGGTAGGGAATGAGAGGGCGGCAGCCTTGGGTCACATGTTGGGGCATAGGGGTAGCTAATAAGAGGGAAGCCTACAGTTGGGTTTATAAGGTATAGGAGGAAGCAATCATGGTACATGAGGTGCCCCAGCCTTGATTTTTCCACTCTTCTTCTATGCCTTTTGCCTTTTTTATGATTTTCTATGATTGACCGCTCAGGGCTCAAGGGGTTAGAGCATGATGTGTAAGATATAGCAATGAATTCCCCCCCTTGAAGGTGGAGTGGTTAATTGCACCCCAGGGGTTGGGACAATCATGGGTTCCTATGTGATGATGGAGGCTCATAAAACTTATTGGAACTAGGGTGATGGCTAGTATGATGGGGTAGAGCTTCATGTAATGGATTTTGCCTACATGCTAAATGTTTTTGTCCCAAACATCTTTTGCATTTTGTGGTACTTCTTCTGTTGAATGTGGCCATATATGCTTTTAACTTTCTTTTTAGTTGCATCAACCTCCAGGCTTCATTCCAAGCCATGACCCAAGGTGTGGGCAAAAGGAAGGGGTGAGCTGACCCTATGTGGACCCAATGGAGGAATGTGGACCTAAGTGGGAGAAGCGATGGATGGGGTAATAATGAATGGAAAGAGGGTAATATAAGTGGATAAGGGAGTGGGACCACACAACCAAAATCGGGGTTTCCCATGAAATACCATCCCTGAAACCAAGTGGTCTGTAGAACAGATCCCACGAGGCTAGAATCCAAGGTGAAGTCCTAAAAGGGGTCTAGGCGACAGAAGCACAGACCTAGCCCATTCTTTCCGCCAAATCCCCTCATTAATCCATACCCAAAAGTGTCCATGATAAGCAAACTACAAGACTCAATTTCAAAATGACAAGGCATACCTTTAGCTTTGGGAGGCCCACCTTCAAACATATGATCATGGCAGATGAGCGAGGGACCACATGGCTTGCTCAAGTGACAGAGAAATGGCACAGTGAGCTCACCGATGGTTGCAAGGAGCTGCTGGCTGCCCACAGAGGACCATCTTGGAGAAAAGGTTTCTCCTATGGATATTACCCACAAAATGGTGGGTAACAGAGCTCACACGCCCAAAAGGGAAGTTAGTAGTGTTGTCAATCCATTGATAACCAATCTACCCGCAACAAGATACTATGACCATCTGGTTGTCGCATGCTCTCTCAGCTCCTCTCGGTCGTACCCTATACCTGCCTAGTCCTTCGTCTCTCGATCTGCAACATTGCCTCTATCAACGATCCAAGTCCATCTGGCCACTGAACCTCAGCTCTCCAATATGCTCACTAGTTGTGCCTTAGTCCATCAAGGGCACCACTAATTGAGACTCCTGTTGAGTTATTCACAGCTCCACTCATGAACAAATCTCAACCTACCCACTGTTACTCCTCAGCTACTCAGGGACTTCATCCCACTGTTTCTCCAATGAAGACCAACAAAGGGCACAGAGGGTTGTCACTTATCACTGCAAGATGCCCATCTCCCACAATGAATATGGGCTGGGAGGACTGCCCATCATTTGCTATAGATGTCCATTTCCCACAATGCACATGGGCTGGGAGAACTGCCCATCATCTCCTGTAGATGTCCATCTCCACAAACAAGTGTAGGGCTACTCAAAACTGCTCCTGGCTAATCAAACCCTTGAGCTCAACAATTGCCACTCTAGCAACCACCTAGGTCCATGAAGATAGAGCACACCGGGCTCCAATTTGGGCACCATCACGCTATCCTCTAATAGACCATAAATGCCTACTAGACATCCACACTTGGTTTACACTCACCTACCCCTCAACAGACCACGAGGGATCAATCCTGCCGTAGCATTTTCTCCTAGTGAGGGCATCCAATAATCTAGGAAACCCCTCCTCTTGGTTGCCAACAAGCTTCTCAACATGGCCTCTCCTAGGACCCTCATCCTCTAGCATCCAATCATCAAATCAAGATGACATATGCAAGTCCCTGTTGCTATGACCTTGCCTTCGATTTCTGTGCATGCATAAGACTGGTTAGGGCACACAATAGCCCTAAACCACAGCTCCAAAACCATTGTTTCCTTGTCAAACTTTATCCCTCTCCTTCGCTGCCTTTCTAGTCTTCTTCCAGCATTATAGTAGGTCTTGGAAACAGTTGGAAAATCAAAGTAGTTATATTAAGGTTTGATTCTCCTTTCTTGATAATTACTTGTGAATGTGTTGGCTTTTTTTACTTCTTTATTATCTTATCCTTAATCAAGCAATTACCATATTATGTGTATATGAAGATCACAAAACAAGAGATACAAGATATAGGCACTCTGCCAGGGAAAAACCCCCCTCAAGGGGAAAACCCAGTCAAAATAATTCTTCCTTTCAATAGTATTCTTTGAGACTCTTCATCCTAGACCAAAACTAGACTTTCCCTCCACACCAATGTCAAAATTTCTAAGCCTCACACATTAGAAATCCCTATTGCATTATCCAATTTATTTCACCGACTTGTTTATTCCTTAACAAGTTATTTATACATATAAATACTGAAAATAAACACAAATGTAGCCTTAAGTCATATATAGATCAGCAACTGAAATACTAGGCAAACACACAAGGGACACCGTTATTTTTGGACAATCGTCCCCGAAAAAACCCAATGTGGGAAAACCGGAGCAACAATTTTGAGGGTTTTATTATTATGCAGATTCTTGAGTACAACTAGGGTGCCAGAAATGGCTCACCCAACAAAGATTGTTACACGACTGTAATACCCTTTCTCGGAGACAGATATTCAGCTAGTCTGCCCCACGAAAATCCGTCTGACACTTCTCCTAGGCTCTGCATCAGCCCTGTTGATTTGAGTTAGCATCAGATGTGCTCTAGGCATGAAAATTGGTGGAGAGGCTAAAGCACGTGAAATCTATAAGACCCAGAAATGGTTTGGACAAATTGTACCTGATTTGGGAGATACTAAAATAATTAATATTTTTAATGGAGTTCCTAAGTCTAAACTTCGCAAAAATAAAATATTAATGGGCATTAATATAAAATTGGGTTAGAAGGTTCCAAAAGTCACAGATTAAGCCAAATCTAATCTTATCCATTGATTAGAGATGTAATCTCGGTCGTTGAAGGACCAACAAGAAAAGTATAAGACGAGGCTTGAGGGTCAGTTGGAGAACACCCCAGAGTGATCAGTCATTCGATTTGCTAGAGCACGGTTGCTAAACAAAGTTGAATCAGTGATTAGCAACAAGGGGCAGTGAGTACTGAACAGAGAGGCAAAGACATTGCCGAGAGACCAGCGCAGAGGTAGAGAGCGAGAAGCAACAGCCAGAGAGGGCCGCAGAGAGCCCAGTAGAGACAACGCAAAGGCCAAAGGGACTGTGTCATCCACGCAGAGAGCTGCAGGAGTCATGCAGAGGGTCCCATAGGTTGCATAGTGCCTCAGAGGGCTGACGCAAAGAGGTTTGAATCTGACGTAGGGCAACAGGAGGCTGACGGAGAGGCCAAAATGGCCAACGCAGAGCTTCAGAGACGCTAGAGAGGGTTTTGTGGGACAGGTTTTCTGAATACCTATTTTCGAATAGAGAGGTATTGCTGCCAATTATTTTTCTATGTTGGGTGAGCCGATCAGGCACCCAGTTGTACTCAAGGAAATATTGCATAATAATAAACCCTCATAATAGTTGCACCGGTTTTCTTGCATTGGGTTTTTCCAATGACATTTGTCCAAAAATAACGGTGTCACTTGTGTGTCTGTTTTCTTTCAGCGATTGATCTATAGATGCTGTGACTATATTGTATTTATTTCGGTATTTAAATGTTTTAAATAACTTGTTCAAATTTAAACAAATGGAAGAAATAAACCAGCAGAATACAGATTAATGTTCTAACGAATAGAATTAGAAAATTCAACATGGTATCGGAGCGTGGTTGCAGATCACAAGAAAGTTGAAGGCATCAGTTGAGCAAAGCATTGCAGCAGATTCCGTTGTCTCGAGTGACAGAGCTAATCCTTGCAGAAAGTGATAGAGGAATGGTTGACGCAGAGGGATTGCTCATCAGTGTGGGCCTGAGAGACGCCAGCGCAGACACTGAGGAGGGAAGAAACAGGCTCACACAGAGCCACACAAAGGCCAGGAGGGCTGACGCAATTGGCTGAGGGAGCTGTTTTGCGGATGCCGGGATTGCGCAGAGCCAAGAGGCTCAATCCTTCAGTTGCTGGGGCGAAGGAAATTGTGGGAAGTTTGCGGGAGCGAAGCTGGTGGGTTGTTGTGGTTAGAACAATACCTAAAAGGGCAAACCAAAGGTAGAGGGAGTTACTACCAAGGCGGATTTCTAGCCAAGTAATACAGATAAGTGTTGCAGTTGCACAAACGGTGGGAGAGGGGAAACTTGACGATTGGTAGAGGGATTTCCAAGAGGGAAATCGAGACTCAGAGGGATTCCAGAAGAGAACTTCCAGACTGGAAGTAGAGAGACTTGGAGGAGTCGAACCGAGAACTTCTAGACAGGAAGTAGAGAGACTCAGCAAGAGTCAAACCGAGAACTTCCAGACAGGAAGTAGAGAGGCTCAGAGGAGTCGACAGAGAAGAGCAAAGAGATAGTTGTGAATGGGCTGAGGGATCAGGATAGGCAGGACGAAGCATCCAACTTTGTGGTCTGCAAGGCCAGGATCTTGTCCATTCTAGACAAGCATCGCATCAAGGACTTCACCTTGAGAGTAATGGCTATCCCAGTTGACCCGATAGCTAATGAAAGGTACAAGAAGGCAATGGCCAAGGCAAAATGCATCATCCTTGATGGGGTCAAGGATCATGTGGTCCAACATATTACTGAGAACGAGGTGACAAAGGAAATGTGGGATACGTTGTACTAGCATACTTTCGTGCAGAGGAGGATGCTACTTGAGAATAAGCTATGGTCATACCAGATGCAGATGGGGGCGCAGATAGATCACTTCCTCGACCGGTTGAAGGAGATCTGGGACCAACTAACTTCCATAGCGGCCACGCCAGATGAAGAGATGTTGGTGAGGACCGCACTTAACGCAATCTCTGAGAAGTGGGAGACATTTGTCTAGAGCATACTGGGCTAGGCCGATCTTCCAGATTAGGAAGAATTGTGGGTGACTCATCGCCAAGAGGAGATCAGGTGGCTAAGCAAGACAAGAAGTAGCAACAAAGGAGTCCACATCAAGAAGGAAGAGGAAGAGGATGCAACTCTGGCATCTGCAAGAAAGTAGGAGAAGAGGAAGAAGAAGGACCTCTCTAAGGTCAAGTGCTTCCACTTTGGGGAACTGGGTCATTATGTGAACTAGTGTCCGAGGAAGAAGAACAAGGGAGAGGCGTCTGACTCTAAGGCAGTGCTAGTGAAGGCAAAGAAGGAGGTCGAGGGGGATGGCGATTGTATCATGAGTGCTCATGTGCCACTAGAGAAGAAGTGGGGAGACATCGAGCTGTAGTCAGGGAGACTACAGGCGATGAGGGACAAGAAGATCACAACCAAACTGCTTTGCACAGCAAAATATAAAAACCAATAAATCTACTAGTTCACAAAATATAGACAACTTTTTACAATTTTCAACCCAACTTTGTTATATTAATCAAACTGAATAATACAACAGTCTAAGGCTCCCATACCATGGATAATGGCCCTCATACATCCACTAGTACACGATACAAAGCTGGGGCTTGATGTCAATCCATCGCAACCAATCTACCCTCAACAAGATACTATGACCATCTAGTTGTCGCATGCTCTCTCAGCTCCTCTCAGTCGTACCCTATACTTGCTTGGTCCTTCGTCTCCCGATCTGCAACACCGCCTCTATCAATGATCCAAGTCCATCTAACCACTGAACCTCGGCTCTCCAATCTGTTCACTAGTTGTGCCTTAGTCCATCAAGGGCACAACTTATCGAGACTCTTATTGAGTTGTTTACAGCTCCACTCATGAACAAATTTCAATTTGCCCATTGTTACTCCTCAGCTACTTAGGGACTTCATCCCACTGCTGCTCCAATGAAGCCCAACAAAGGGCACAGAGGGTTGTCATTTATCACTGCAAGATGTCCACCTCCCACAATGAACATGGGCTGGGAGGTTTGCCCATCATTTGTTGTAGATGTCCATTTCCCACAATGAACACAGGCTGGGAGAACTGCCCATCATCTATTGTAGATGTCCATCTCCACACACAAGTGTAGGGCTACTCAAAACTGCTCCTGGCTGATCAAACCCTTGAGCTCAACAACTGCCACTCTAGCAAACCACCTAGGTCCATGAAGATGGTGCACACCAAACTCCAATTTGGGCACCGTCACAGTGTCCTCCAGCAGACCATAAATGCCTATTACACATCCACACTTGGTCTACTCTCACGCTGCGCCTCAACAGACCACGAGAGACCAATCTTGCTATAGCATTTGCTCCTAGTTAGGGCATCCAATCATCTAGGAAACCCCTCCTCTTGGCTGCCAACAAACTTCTCAACATGAACTCTCCTAGGACCCTCATCCTCTAGCATCCAATCATCAAATCAAGATCACATATGCAACTCCCTGCTACTGCCACCTTGCCTTCGATTTCTGTGCATGCATCACACTGGTTAGGGCACACAACAGCCCTAAACCACAACTCCAAAACCATTGTTTCCTTGTCCAACTTTATCCCTCTCCTTCACTGCCTTTCTAGTCTTCTTCCAACATTACAGTAAGTCTTCGAAATGGTTGGAAAATCAAAGTAGTTATATTCGGGTTTGATTCTTCTTTCTTGATAATTACTTGTGAATATGTTGGATTTTTTTACTTCTTTAATATCTTATCCTTTACAAGCAATTACCGTATTATGTGTATATGAAGATCACAAAACAAGAGACACAAGATATGGGCACTATGCCAGGGAAAAACCCCCTTGAAGGGGAAACCCAGTCAAAATAATTATTCCTTTCAATAGTATTCTTTGAGACTCTTCACCCTAGACCAAGACCAGACTTTCCCTCCACACCAATGTTGAAATTTCTAAGTCTGACACGTCAGAAATCTTTACTGCATTATCTGGTTTATTTCACCTACTTGTTTATTCCTTAAAAAGATATTTATACATATAAATACTGAAAATAAACACAAATGTAGCCTTAACTCATATATAGATCAACAACTGAAATACTAGACAAACACACAAGGGGCACCTTATTTTTGGACAATCATCCCCGAAAAAATCCAATGCGGAAAAGCTGGAGCAGCAGTTCTGAGGGTTTTATTATTATGCAGATTCTTGAGTACAACTAGGGTGCCAGAAATGGCTCACCCAACAGAGATTGTTACACGGCAATAATACCTCTTCTTGGAGACAGATATTCAGCTAGTTTACCCCACGAAAATCCTTCCAGCGCTTCTCCTAGGCTTTGCGTCAGCCCTGTTGATTTGAGGTAGCATGGGATGTGCTCTAGCCATGAAAATTGGAGGCTAAAGCACATGAGATCTCTAAGACCCAAAAATAAAAATAATTAATATTTTTAATGGAGTTCTTAAAGTCTAAACTTAGCAAATATAAAATATTAATGGGTATTAATATAAAACTAGGTTAGAAGGTTCCAAAAGTCATGGATCAAGCCAAATCTAATCTTATCTAATGATTAGAGATGTAATCTCGGTCGTTGAAGGACCAACGAGAAAAGTATAAGACGAGGCTTGAGGGTCAGTTGGAGAACACACCAGAGCGATCAATCATTCGATTTGCTAGAGTGGGGTTGCTAAGCAAAGTCGAATCAATGATCAACAACGAGGGGCAGTGAGTACTAGACGGAGAGGCAAAGATAGTGCCGAGAGACTAGCACAAAGGTAGAGAGAGAGAAGTAGCAACCAGAGTGGGCCACGCAGAGCCCAACAGAGATAGCGCAAAGGCCAGAGGGACTGCGTCATCCACGGAAAGAGCTCCAGGAGTGATGTAGAGGGTCCCAAAGGCTGCACAGTGCCTCAGAGGGCTGACGCGAAGAGGTTTGAAGTTGACGCAGGAAAGTAGGAGGCTGACGCAGAGGCCGGAAGGGCCAACGCAGAGCATCAAAGACGTTGGAGAGGGTTTTGTGGGACATCTTTTCTGAATACATGTTTTCGAATAGAGAGGTATTGCTGCCAGTTATTTTTCTTTGTTACTTGAGCCGGTTAGGCACCCAATTGTACTCAAGGAAATATTGCATAATAATAAATCCTCATAATGGTTGCACCAATTTTCTTGCATTGGATTTTTCCGGTGACATTTGTCCATTAATAATGGTGTCACTTGTGTGTTTATTTTCTTTCAGTCGTTGATCTATAGATGTTGTAACTGAATTGTATTTATTTCGGTATTTAGATGTCTTAAATAACTTGTTCGAATTTAAACAAGTGGAACAAATAAATCAGCAAAATACAGATTAATTTTCTAACAGATAGAATTAGAAAATTCAACATGGTATCGAAGTGTGGTTGCAAATCACCGAAAAGCTGAAGGCATCAGCTGAGTAGAGCATTTGCAGCAGATTCAGCTGTCCCAAGTGACAGAGCTGATCATTGCAAAAAGTGACAGAGGAAGGGTTGACGCAGAGGGACTGCGTCATCAATTTGTGCCTGAGAAAGGCCAGCGCAGATGTTGAGGAGGGCAGAAACAGGCTCATGCAAAGGCCAAGAGGGTTGACGCAGTTGGCTGAGGGAGTTGTTTTGCCGGTACCAGGATTGCGCAAAGCCAAGAGGCTCAATCGTTCAGTTGCTGGGGCGAAGGAAACCATGGGCAGTTTGTGGGAGCGAAGCTAATGGGGTACTGTGGTCAGAAGAGTACTTAACAGGGCAAAACCAAGGTAGAGGGAGTTGCTTCCAAGGCGGATTTCTAGCCAAGGAATCTGAATCAGTGTTGCAGTTACACAGACGGTGGGAGAGGGGAAACTTGACGGTTGGTAGAAGGATTTGCAAGAGGGAAATCAGGACTCAAAGGGATTCCAGAAGAGAACTTCTAGACGGGAAGTAGAGAGACTCGGAAAAGTTGAACCGAGAACTTCCAGACGGGAAGTAGAAAGACTCAGCAGGATTCGAATCAAAAACTTCTAGGCAGGAAGTAGAGAGACTCGGAGGAGTCGGCAGAGAAGAGCAGAGAGATGATCGTGAATGGGCTGAGGGATCAGGATAGGCTGGACAGAGCGTCCAACTTTGTGGTTTGGAAGGCCAGGATCCTGTCCATTCTAGATAGACATCGCGTCAAGGACTTCGCCTTGAGAGTAATGGCTATCCTAGTTGACCCAGTAGCTAATGAAAGGTATGAGAAGGCAATGGCCAAGGCAAAATGCATCATCCTTGATGGGATCAAGGATAATGTGGTCCAACATATTGTCGAGAAGGAGACGGCAAAGGAAATGTGGGATACCTTGAAGACATTGTACCAGCATACTTCCGTGCAGAGGAAGATGCTACTTGAGTATTAGCTACGGTCATACCAGATGTAGATGGGGGAGCAGATAGATCACTTCCTCGGTTGGTTGAAGTAGATTTGAGACCAACTGACTTCCATAGGGGCCACGCCGGATGAAGATATGTTGGTGAGGAACGCACTTAACGCAGTCTCTGAGAAGTGGGAGACATTTGTCCATAGCATACTGGGCAGGGTGGATCTTCCAGATTGGGAAGAATTGTGGGTGGTTCTTCGCCAAGAGGAGATCAAGCGGTTGAGCAAGACGGGAAGTAGCAACAAAGGAGTCTGGATCAAGAAGGAAGAGGAAGAGGATGCAACTTTGGCATCTGCGGGAAAGCAAGAGAAGAGGAAGAAGTAGGACCTCTCCAAGGTCAAGTGCTTCCATTGTGGGAAACTGGGTCATTATGCGAACAAGTGTCTAAAGAAGAACAAGGGAGAGGCATCTGACTCTAAGGCAGTGCTACTAAAGGCAGAGAAGCAGGTCGAGGGGGGTGACGATTGTGCCATGAGTTCTCATGTGCGACTAGAGAAGAAGTGGGGAGACATCGAGCTGTAGTCAGGAATACTACAAGCGATGAGGGACAGGAAGATCACAACAAAACTGCTTTGCACAACAGAATATAAAAACCAATAAATCTACTAGTGCACAAAATATAGACAACTTTTTACAATTTCCAGCCAACTTTGTTATATTAATCAAACTGAATAATACAACAGTCTAGGGCTCCCATACCATGGATAATGGCCCTCATACATCCACTAGTACACAATACAAAGCTGGGGCTTCGTGTCAATCCATCGACAACCAATCTACCATCAACAAGATACTATGACCATCTGGTTGTCGCATGCTCTCTCAGCTCCTCTTGTTCATACCCTATACCTGCTTGGTCCTTCGTCTCCCAATCTGCAACACTGCCTCTATCAACAATCCAAGTCCATCTGGCCATTGAACCTCGACTCTCCAATCTGCTCACTAGTTGTGCCTTAGTCCATCAAGGGCACAACTCATCGAGACTCCTGTTGAGTTGTTCACAGATCCACTCATGAACAAATCTCTATCTGTCCACTGTTGCTCCTCAGCTACTCAGGGACTTCATCCCACTGCTGCTCCAATGAAGACCAACAAAGGGCACAAGGGGTTGTCACTTATCACTGCAAGATGTCCATCTCCCACAATGAACACGGGATGGGAGGACTGATCCACACATAATTGTAAGGCTACTCAAAACTGTTACTGGTTGATCAAACCCTTAAGCTCAACAATTGCCACTCTAGCAACCACCTAGGTCCATGAAGATAGTGCACACGAGGCTCCAATTTGGGCACCATCACGCTGTCCTCCAGCAGACCATAAATGCCTATTACACATCCACACTTGGTCTACTCTCACGCAGCCCCTCAACAGACCACGAGAGACCAATCCTACTATAGCATTTTCTCCTAGTTAGGGCATCCAATCATCTAGGAAACCCCTCCTCTTGGCTGCCAACAAACTTCTCAACATGGCCTCTCCTAGGACCCTCATCCTCTAGAATCCAATCATCAAATCAAGATGACATATGCAACTCCCTGCTGCTACCACCTTGCCTTGGATTTCTATGCATTCATAAGACTGGTTAGGGCACACAACAACACTAAACCACAGCTCCAAAACCACTGTTTCCTTGTCCAACTTTATCCCTCTCCTTTGCTGCATTTCTAGTCTTCTTCCAGCATTACAGTAGGTCTTCGAAACGGTTGGAAAATCAAAGTAGTTATATTAAGGTTTGATTCTTCTTTCTTGATAATTACTTATCAATGTGTTGGATTTTTTTACTTCTTTATCATCTTATCCTTCATCAAGCAATTACCATATTATGTGTATATGAAGATCACAAAACAAGAGACACAAGATATGGGCACTATGCCAGGGAAAAACCCCCCTCAAGGGGAAAACCGAGTCAAAATAATTCTTCCTTTCAATAGTATTCTTTGAGACTCTTCACCCTAGACCAAGACCAGACTTTCCCTCCACACCAATGTCAAAATTTCTAAGTCTCACACATTAGAAATTCCTACTGCATTATCTGGTTTATTTCACCTTCTTATTTATTCTTTAACAATTTATTTATACATAAACAAAAATGTAGCCTTAACTCATATACAAATCAACAACTGAAAAACTAGACAAACACACAACGGACACCGTTATTTTTGGACAATCGTCCTTAGAAAAACCCAATGCGGGGAAACAGGAGCAGCAGTTCTAAGGGTTTTATTATTATGTAGATTCTTGAGTACAACTAGGGTACCAAAAATGGCTCACCCAACAAAGATTGTTACACGGCAGTAATACCTCTTCTCGGAGACAGATATTCAGCTAGTCTGCCCCACGAAAATCCTTCCCGTGCTTCTCTTAGGCTCTGCGTTAGTCCTATTTATTTGAGGTAGCATCGGATGTGCTCTAGCTATGAAAATTGGTGGAGAGGCTAAAGCACATGAATTCTCTAAGACCCAGAAATGCTTTGGACAGATTGTACCCGGTTTGTGAGATTATTAAAATAATTAATATTTTTAATGGAGTTCCTAAGTCTAAACTTAGGAAAAATAAAATATTAATGGGTATTAATATAAAATTGGGTTAGAAGGTTCCAAAAGTCATGGATCAAGCCAAATCTAATCTTAGCCATTGATTAGAGATGTAATCTCTGTCATTGAAGGACCAACGAGAAAAGTATAAGAAGAGGCTTGAGGGTCAATTGGAGAGCACACCAAAGTGATCAGTCATTCGATTTGCTAGAGCGAGGTTACTAAGCAAAGTCAAATCAGTGATCAGCAACGAGGGGCAGTGAGTACTGGACAAAGAGGTAGAGGCAGTGTCGAGAGACCAGCGCAGAGGCAGAGAGCGAGAAGCAACAACTAGAGCGGGCCACACAGAGTCCAGCAATGATAGCGCAAAGGCCAGAGGGACTGTGTCATCCACGCAGAGAGCTGCAGGAGTGATGCAGAGGGTCCCAGAGGCTGCGCAATGCCTCAGAGGGCTGACGCAAGGCAGCAAGAGGCTGATGCAAAGGCCAAAAGTGTGAGCACAAAGCTTCAAAGACGCTAGAGAGGGTTTCGTGGGACAGGTTTTCTGAATCACTGTTTTCGAATAGAGATGTATTGCTACCAATTATTTTTCTCTATTGGGTGAGCCGGTTAGGCACCTAGTGGTACTCAAGAAAATACTGCATAATAGTAAACCCTCAGAATAGATGCACTACTTTTCCCACATTGGGTTTTTCCAGGGACGTTTGTCCAAAAATAATGGTGTCACTTGCGTGTTTGTTTTCTTTCAGGTGTTGATTTGTAGATGTTGTGACTATATTGTGTTTATTTCGGTATTTAAATGTTTTAAATAACTTGTTCGAATTTAAACAAGTGGAAGAAATAAACCAGCAAAATACAGATTAATTTTCTAATAGATAGAATTTGAAAATTCAACAAGCCCTACTAGCCTCAGCATAGCTCCTAAACCCTCCACGTCAGCGTTTTGTCTCGCTGCGTCAGCTCTCTGGCCTTCTACATCACCCACGCAATCCCCTCAACCTTTGCGCAATCTCTAGCTGCCTCTGTGTGGCTCCTGCTGCCTCTGCGTAGCTCTGTTTGCCTCTACGTCAGCCTCTTCAATCACTGCACTGACCCTCACGCACTATCTCTGCCTCTCTGCTATGTACTCACTCCCCCTCATTGCAACAGATCACTTGTTCGAATTTTCTCAGCAAACCCCGCTCCACAATCAATGGCTAAGATTAGATTTGGCTTGATCCATGTCATTTAGAACATTCTTACCCAATTTTATATTAATACCCATTAATATTTTAATTTTCCTTAGTTTAGACTTAGGAACTCCTTTAAAAATATTAATTATTTTAATATCTCTTTAACCGGGTGGAATTTCCCTAAACCATTTCTGGGTCTTGGAGATCTCTTGTGCTTTAACCTCTCCACCAATTTTCATGGCTAGAGCACATCCGATGCTACGAAAAATCAACACTCCCTCTTAACGAGGAATGTGCTCTAGTAATGTTTCACCATTGAACATCACACTGATCCTTCCGCACCAGTACCTGTGTTGATGCGTGGCCTGCTGCCCAACATCAACTGCACTGCTGCTTCTTGTACTGCTGCCCATGACACTGCCACTTCCACTGCTACATTGGTACTATAGCTCCCTCTCAACATGCTGCCCATGTTGCCTATAGCACTACCACTGCTAACTGCTACACTGCAACTCAATTACCAAGAAGTAAGTAACCGATCTACCCAACTACTGACATCCTTGTTAGTCTGGAAGCCTCCTAATGTTGAAGCTACCTCTTTTGTTATCCTGTGCTCCCTCTACTGCCTCTGAGCTATTGCCAACAACTCTGTGCCTCTCGCATTGCTACAACCCCCACGATGCTGCTACAAACCTCTGGACTCTAGCACTGCTCCCCATAATGGAAGCACTTCACCTTGGATATATCCTTCTTCTTCCTCTTCCCCTATTGTTCCGCAGATGCCAGAGTCACATCCTCCTCCTCCTCTTTCTTGATTCGATCCCCTTTGCCGCTACTCCCCGCCTTGGTCAACTGTTTGATCTGTTCTTGGCGAAGAGCTACCCACATATCTTCCCATCATGGAAGAGTAGATCTGCCCAAAATGCCTTGGATAAATGTCTCCCACTCCTCAGGGATTGCATTTAGGGCAGTCCTCACCATGAACTCTTGATCCGGCGTGGCCCCTATGGAAGTAAGTTGGTCCCAAATCTCTTGCAACTTGCTGAGGTATAGATCTATCTGCTCCCCCTTCTAGATCTGATATGACTGCAGCTGATTCTCCAACAACATCTTCCTCTGCACGGAAGTGTCCTGATACAATGTCGTCAAGGTATCCCACATCTCCTTTGTCGTGTTCTTCTCGACAATATGCAGTATTACATGATCCTTGACCCTATCAAGGATTATGCACTTTTCCTTCACCATTGCATCCTCATACTTCTCATTATCAGCTAGGTCAACTGGGATAGCCACGGTTCTCAAGGTGAAGCCCTTGATGCGATGTCTATCCAGAAAAGACAAGATCCTGGCCTTCCAGATGACAAAGTTGGAGGCCCCGTCCAACCTGTCTTGATCCCTCAGTCCGTTCATTGTCGTCTCTGCTCCTTTATTGGACTCCCTCTAAGATTCGACTTCCCTCCTAGAAATCTCCCTCTAAGTCCTGATTTCGTTGCTGGAAATTTCCCATCAACTGTCGATCTTCTCCTATCCAATCCTCTTTGCAACTGCAACTCAGATCTGGATTTCTTGGCTAGAAATCCGTCAAGGTAGCGACTCCCTCTACCTTAGTTCTGTCCCGTTAGGTACTGTTCTGCTCCAACAGAAACATCACCCCATGAACTCCACAATCTTCCCACAGCTCCCTAGGCCCAGACAACTGAAGAAACTGAGCCTTCCAACTCTGCACAATCTCAGCAAAGGCTGAATCACTCCTCTGTTCAACTGTGCCAAGCCTACCTGGCTGAGTAGGATGACGTGGCTCTTCGTGAGCCTCTTTCGCCTCTCTCTGGCTCGAAATGATGACGCAGGCCCTCTGCGTCACTCCTTCTCTGCTTCCTTCTGCCTAGGAGCAGCTCTGTCTCTTTCGACAGCTACTACTGCTGCATATTTCCGATATTTATTGGTGCCTTCAGTCCTCCTATGATCTGGAATGCTCTGATACCATGTTGAAAATTTCTAAGTTTGACACGTTAGAAATCCCTACTACAATATCTAGTTTATTTCACTTACTTGTTATTCCTTAACAAGTTATTTATACATATAAATACTGAAAATAAACACAAATGCAGCCTTAACTCATATACAGATCAACAACTAAAATACTACACAAACACACAAGGGGCACCGTTATTTTTGGACAATCGTCCACGGAAAAACCCAATGCGAGAAAACCGATGCAGCAGTACTGAGGGTTTTATTATTATCCAGAAACATCACCCCATGAACTCCACAATCTTCCCACAGCTCCCTAGGCCCAGACAACTGAAGAAACTAAGCCTTCCAACTCTGCACAATCTCAGCAAAGGCTGAATCACTCCTCTGTTCAACTGTGCCAAGCCTACCTGGCTGAGTAGGATGACGTGGCTCTTCGTGAGCCTCTTCCGCCTCTCTCTGGCTCGAAATGATGACGCAGGCCCTCTGCGTCACTCCTTCTCTGCTTCCTTCTGCCTAGGAGCAGCTCTGTCTCTTTGGACAGCTACTACTGCTGCATATTTCCGATATTTATTGGTGCCTTCAGTCCTCCTATGATCTGGAATGCTCTGATACCATGTTGAAAATTTCTAAGTTTGACACGTTAGAAATCCCTACTACAATATCTAGTTTATTTCACTTACTTGTTATTCCTTAACAAGTTATTTATACATATAAATACTGAAAATAAACACAAATGCAGCCTTAACTCATATACAGATCAACAACTAAAATACTACACAAACACACAAGGGGCACCGTTATTTTTGGACAATCGTCCACGGAAAAACCCAATGCGAGAAAACCGATGCAGCAGTACTGAGGGTTTTATTATTATCCAGAATCTTGAATACAACTAGAGTGCAAGAAATGGCTCACCCAGCAGAGATTGTTACACGGCAGTAATACCTCTTCTCGGAGACAGATATTCAACTAGTTTACCCCTCAAAAGTCCTTCCGACGCTTCTCCTAGGCTCTGCGTCAACCCTGCTGGCCTCAACTTAGCTCCTGAACCCTCTACATTAGCCTTTTGCCTCTCTGCGTCAACTCTCTGGCCTTCTGCATCACCCACGCAAGCCCCTCAACCTCTGCGTGGCTTTTGCTACCTCTGTGTTGCTCTAGTTGCCTCTACGTCGGCCTCTTCAGTCACTGCGCTGACCCTTAGGCACTATCTCTGCCTCTTTGTTATGTACTCACTACCCCTCGCTACAACAGAGCACTTGTTCGAATTTTCTTAGCAAACCCCGCTCCAGAAAAATTGAACTGATTGATCAATCTTGGTGTATCTCCAACTAACCCTCAAGCCTCCTCTTATACTTTCCATGTTGAGTCTTCAATGACCAAAATTAAGTCCCTAATCAACGACTAAGATTAGATTTGGCTTGATCCATGTCATTTAGAACATTTTCACCCAGTTTTATATTAATACCCATTAATATTTTAATTTTCCTAAGTTTAGACTTAGGAACTCCATTAAAAATATTAATTATTTTAATATCTCTCTAACCAGATGGAATTTCCCCAAACCATTTTTGGGTCTTGGAGATCTCATGTGCTTTAGCCTCTCCACCAATTTTCATGACTAGAGCACATCCGATGCTACTACAAATCAACAGCCAAGCCAGCCTCCTAGATCTTCGACCCCTTCCAGCAACTTGAACTAGGCAGCACCTTCCGGCAACAGTGAAACTTAGGAGACTTTGATCTCCCAATCCAGACCACGAAACAAAAAGAGAGAGGCACCAAAATCTCAATTTTCTTCCTCTCCTTAGACTTCTCTAGCTACTCTTGAGATATCGTACTTGCTTGAGAGTTGATACTCCAAATGATTTCGACTAGCTTGTATTTATAGGCTTCTTGTGGGTCGAATTAGGATCCTTAGGCCGACTTGATGTGGAGGGTACATTAATCATATTTGACTCAATACTAAACCTTTTTACATGACTCAAAAGCCCAAGAAGGGTCTCTTTGAATGTACAAGTACTCTATAAACTCAATATTAATCCTAGGAGTCCACAATGGAGACCGACTAATATAATGATGACCCAAGCATGAAACCAATGCTTTAATAAGTCATTGTTACAATAATAGAAATTATTTTCTTTATTCTTTTGACAAGTACATTACATGATGACTCAAGTACATTAATGAAAACCGGACATAATTACATTTTCCAACACTCCTCTTAACTAGGGAGGTATTCATAATGTACAAATACAATGGAAGATCTCAAACTATATGAACTATGAAGAACTTTAGGCACCGCAGTGCCATGGACTAGATTCCTGACCATGGCAATCTATCGATTGGTCTCTCAACAATTTAGGCACTACAATGCCACGAACTAGATTCATGACTAGGGAAATCTATCCATTGGTCTCTCAACAATTTACGCACCACAATGCCACAGACTAGATTCCTGACCAAGCCAATCTATCCAAGTGGGAATAAGGTGGGCTCGCTTTCAGCCACTCTAAGTACCATTAGGCTTACTTGCTAACCACCAACCCAAATATCCATGGTCAGAGCTCTATGACCCATGCCACTTTCCCTACTTTGGGACATAGACATCAACACAAAGTGTCGGCCAGATGTCCTCCTAGGCAATGCTTTTTGAAAATTCCTACACTCAAGGAACCCCTACTGTTGCAAATTTGAATTTACTTCTCCTACTTGATTTTAATATACATTATCAAGTTATTTCTCAATAATACTGAAGTAAATTACTTCTGCAGCCTACACCAACTAAATTTGATTACATGAAACAAGAAAATGAGCAAAGAACAAGATACATAGGACACAATTATTTTTGGACAAAATAGTCCCCCGAAAAACCCAATACAGGAAAACCAGTGCAGTAGCTCTGAGAGTTTTATATTATTAAGTAGTAGTTCTTAATACAATGTTGGTTTCCTTTCCGACAATCCGGTGATAAAGAAAAATATAATGGCGGAAAAACTTGAGTGAGATTACCTCACTTCACCTGGCAAATTTCGGCTAATCCGGCAACAAAACTGGCTAACCCCGGTTATCTCTCGTTGGCCCTGCATCAGCCCTGTGCTGTCTCTTCTGCCTCCTGGAACTTTTGCGTCAACTTCCCCCGACTGTTCCAGCAATTCCCCGACATTTTCCAGCTTTCTATGTGAGGGCAACCTCACTTTTGTGCTGGCCCTTGTGGCTCTGCGTCAAGACTGCGTGGGCCCAGACTGACCCATCGTCAATCCCAGTATTCCCGAACTATCGCTGCCCCTCTGCTAGAGAATGATCACTCAGTTCGAATTTCTCAACTTCCTAGCCCCAGAGATCGAACTCTAGATCAATTTGTTCACTCCGTGTGTATTTCTAAATGAACCCCAAGCCTCCTTTTTATACTTTTCTCGTTGAGACTTCAATGGCCAATATTAAGTCTCTAATCAACGGCTAAGACTAAAACTGACTTGATCCGCTTTCTAGAACATTCTCACCCATATTTTGATTAATACCCATTAATACCTTAATTTTCCTAAGTTTAAACTTAGGAACCCCATTAAAAATATTAATTATTTTAATAAAATATAATCCGAGTGGAATTTCACCAAACGATTTTTGCGTTCTTTAGAGCCCATGTGCCTTAGTCTCTCCACCAATTGTCATAGCTAGATCACATCCGATGCGACCAAAAACTAACACTCCCTCTTAGCGAGTAATGTGCTCTAGCAGCAATGTCCAACTGCATGCTTCTCTGTCTCTGAAGCATCTCTTTTACGCACTGTTGCTGCCACCAACACTATGATGCTGTTGCTACTGTACTGTTGCCCATGACACTGCCACTATCACTGCTACATCTGTACTACAACTCCCTCTACATCTGCTCCTAACACTACCACTATTAGCTCTGCGTTGCATCGTTTTCCAATTGTTGTTGCTCAGTAATAGAAAAGCATCTGAAATTTCTGAACTAACTGTGTTCAACATAATACCATGTGAATGTTGGAATTTGACTACTACTAGTCTCTGACCCTCTGAATCTTCTGCACTACTGCTGACTTCTACATTGTGCCATCTGCACTGCTGCCAACCTTGCTCTGCGCTGATCAGTCTCTGGTCTCCGGCTACTGCATTTGTCTCTCTAACCAACCCATTGCATCATCTGACACTAAGTCCATCTCGCTACTGCTAGATCTTGGGCTCCCATAGCAAGGAATTGATCCAAGAGGTGGGCTCCTCAAGGATCTTGCCCATATGTAGTCCTCCCGACTACAGTTCTATATCGCCCCAATTCCCTCCTAGAGATGCGTGGGCACTCATGGCAAACTCATCTTTGTCAATTTTTGTTGGAGCAGCCTTAAGATCATGTTTCTCATCCTTATCCTTTTGTTTCAAAGGACACTGGGATGCAAAGTGGCCCAGCTCGCCACATCTAAAACATTTCATCTTCGAAATGTCCTTCCTCCGCTTCTACTTTTGTTGTCCCTTTGATGATAGAGTTGCGTTCTCCTCCTTGGTCTTAGTGCCACTCCCATTGCTGCCATTAAGGTTGACCTTAACTAGGTCCCTCCTTAATTCTTCCTGTTGAAGAGCTGCCCAAATCTCCTCCCATGAAGGTAGCCTTTCCCTGCCCAATATACTTTGGACAAAGACTTTCCATTCATCCGAGACTCCATTCAAGGTTGTCCTTAACATCGCGATAGACTAAAGAGTGGACCCCACTACAGCAAGCTGGTCTCTGGTGTCCTGAAGATGTTGAAGATAGGAGTTAACCCCTTCTCCCCTCTGCATCAATGTCCGCTGCAACTTTTGTTCTAAGTACATCTTCCATTGTTCGGAAGAACCTTCATACAATGAAGACAAAGCTTCCCACATTTCTCGGGCTATATCTTTGCCTTGCAAATGTGAGACCACATGATCTCGAACTCCATCGAGTATGAACCTCTTTGCCTTTCCCTACTCAGCCTTGTACTTCTTCTTCTAATCATTATCTGTGGGAACAACCACAACACTCTTGACGTAAGCTTCGAGATCGTACTCCTCCAAAACAACTAAGATTCTAGTCTTCCATATGACATAGTTGGAAGCTCCTTTCAACCTGTCCTGATCTCTAAGCCCATGTGATGCCATCTCACCAAAACTGTCGAATTGACTCCTCTAGTCACTGCTCAACACTGGTCTACTGCCCGGCAAGTGAAAAAGTTTGAACTTTTGGCGAGAAAAGTCCTCTAAGGAGAAAATTCCCCTTCTAAATGTCTTCATTCTTTTCCGACGGATTTCTGCCTTGGTAGAGACTGTGCCCTTCAAGCACTGCATTGAGGCTGTGCGTCACTCCCTCCACCTCTGCAAGCTCACGAACCGGAAATTGTACCTCTCTGTCGACCCTCTCATATAGAGATTTCCTCAGAACCTCTACTTTCTCGGCAAGGACTACACAATCCCTTCAAGGGGATTCAAATTGCTGCCAAATGCAACTCTTGGCCTCTCTGCTCAGCGTTGGATATGCTCTTCCTATTTCAAAATCAATGCTCCGATACCATGTGAAAATTCCTACACTCAAGGAACCCCTACTGCAACAAATCTGAATTTACTTCTCCTCCTTGATTTTAATATACATTATCAAGTTATTTTATGAATAATACTCAAGTAAATTACTTCTGCAGCCTACACCAATTAAATTTGATTACATGAAACAAGAAACTGAGCAAAGAACAAGATACATTGGACAACTATTTTTGGACAAAATAGTCCCCGAAAAAACCCAATGCGGGAAAATCAGTGCAACAACTCTAAGGGTTTTATATTATTAAGTAGTAGTTCTGAATACAATGTTGGTTGCCCTCCCGACAATCCAGTGACAAAGAAAAATATAATGGTAGAAAAACTTGAGCGAGATTGGCCCACTTCACCCAACAGATTTGCGCTGATCTGGCAGCAAAACTGGCTAACCCCGGCTATCTCTGCGTTGGCCCTACGTGGGCCCTGTGTCAGCCTTACAGGCTCTATGTCAGCCCTGCGCTGTCTCTTCTATCTCCTGGAACTTCTACTTCAACCTCTCTTGGTTGTTCGATTAGTTCCCCGGCAGTTTCCAGCTTTCTGCGTGAGAGCAGCCTCACTTCTGCGCTAGTCGTTCTGGCTTTGCGTCAAGACTGCGTGGGCCCAGACTGGCCCAACGTCAATCCCTCTAGATGTTGCGCTGCCTCCACTAGTGGCTCTCCGCCTCTCTGCCTAGTATTCTCGAACTATCCCTGCCCCTTTGCTGCAGAATGATCACTTAGTTCGAATTTCTCAGCTTTCTAGCCCCAAAAATCGAACTCCAGATCTATTCGTTCTCTCTATGTGTCTTTCTAAATGAACCCAAAGCCTCCTTCTTATACTTTTCTCGTTGAGACTTCAACGGCCGAGATTAAGTCTCTAATCAACAACCAAGTTTAAAAATTGACTTGATCCACTTTCTAAAACATTCTCACCCATATTTTGATTAAGACCCATTAATACTTTAATTTTCGTAGGTTTAGACTTAGGAATGCCATTAAAAACATTTATTATTTTAATAAAATACAATCCAGATGGAATTTCACCAAACTATTTTTGGGTTCTTTAGAACTCATTTGCCTTAGCCTCTCCACCAATTTTCATGGCTAGAACACATCCGATGCTACCAAAAACTAACATGCTTCACTCGCAAAGCCTCAACAAATCTCTTCCATTTTCTTATCATCAATACAATCAACAATGTCTACCAAACCAAGCAGGTTCCTGAGATACTCAAACTTCTTATTAGGAAGAGCCCTTATTAGTATGTCTGCTACCAGTTCATCTCTCGAGACATACTCCAACTTCACGATCTCATCTTGCACCAAGTTCCTAATAAAATGGAACTTATTGTTGATATGTTTCGTTCTAGCATGAAACAGGGGATCTCCAAACATCATGATACAACTTTGATTGTCACAATTAATCATAGTAGGACCCCAAATTTCTCGAAAAAATTTGTCAGAAGCTTCCTTAACCAAATAGCCTCCTTTCCTACTTCACATGCAACCATATATTCTGCCTTGGCACTACTTAAAGCAACAAGATCTTGCTTCCTACTCATTCATGAGATCATAGTGGCTCCCAGACTAAAACATCATCCGGTAGTACTTCTTCCATCGGTCTCACTGCCACCCCAATCAAAATCTCCGAAGCCAATTAGCTTGACTTCCTTACTATCATACTCTAGGCAGTGATGTATAGTGCCACGAAGATACCTCAATATATGTTTGGCAGCTATCCAATGATCATGTCAAGGCTCCAACTGACAATGACTAAGAATGTTCACTACAAAATATATATTCGGCCTAATGTTTACCAGATACATTAAGGAACCCACCAACTATCGATATGTGGTAGGATCCACGAGACTAGAGTCAGAGCTCCTCAACCTCTTGAGGTTGGTTATCATAGGAGTAGTCATCGACTTGGAATCCTGTTAATTTTTGTAGCATCAAATATGTTCTAGCCACGAAATTTTATGGAGGCTAGAATACATGTATTCTCCAAAACCCTGAAATTGTTTCTAGAAATTCCACCTAGAGACGACTTAATTAAAATAATAAACTTCTTTTTTAATGGTGCCTAAGTCTAAATTAGGAAATCTGGTTAATTAAAGGGTATTAATTAAGTCATGGTGAGAATCTTCTAGAAGAAGACATGGATCGATTTCTAATTAATCTCAGCCATTGATTATGTTTTAATCTTGGCAGTTGGTACTCCAACATAAGACTATAAGAAGAAGTCGATGGTTGATGGAGAACACACCAGGGCAGATACTCAATTTCTCAAGCAGATCGATTTTCTCAGTGGCTAAAGTTCGGCAAGAGAAAATTGAGTCATAGAGTGAGTTGCAGGTGGGGGAGAGAGGGCATCAACAATAGTCTGAGAGTGTAGGACAAATTTGGAAGGGGCGGCACAGAGGAGGGACGCAGTTCATTAGCGCAGAGGAATGACGTAGGCACTACGCAGGGGGTGATGCAAAAAGGGCATCTTTGCCAACATTCAGGGGTATCCTCGTGACCTTCCAGATGATTCTGCTATGAACAAGCTCTCGATTTTCCAAGGGAATAATGCAAACAATGTTGATTCTCACATAAGAAAGTTCACAACTTGTATACAAAGATATGTTCATGCGACTGCATACAATCATGAGGACGTTAGAATGAAGCTCTTTGTCCTTTCATTAGAAGATGATATATTATAGTGGTTTCATGACAAGCCTAATAACGCTTTTGATTCTTTCCAAGCTCTTACTAATGCATTCAAAGATAAATTTGGGGGCAAAAGAGAGAGAAAATATTTGGTCAAAGAACTTAACTCTATTAAGAAAAGGGAAAATGAAACAATTGAAGAATTTAATCAAAGATTCAATGGTATCCTGAAAGATATGACTCAATATTACAGGGCACCTGACAAAACAGTGTTAGAACAATATCTTGAAGCCTGCTGTGTTGACACTCAATATGATAAGACATGCCAAACCTACCAATTCAGTTGCTGCTCAGAATGTAGTTGAAGAATTAGAGAATGATAAGAAAGCTTCAGGTAAATCAGAGATTCCTGGTTTTGAAAGAGATCCAGTTAAATCTAAAGGAAAGGAAATAAAGGAGGTAGAGCATGACCCAATTAAGGAATTAACGCAAATGATTAAGGAAATGAGAATTGCACATGCTTGAGAAATAGGTGTCATGCAGTGTAGGTTGATTCAAATTGAACAAAATCAGAATCAAAATGTCCAACCTAGAAATAATAATAACAATAGAGGAAACAATAATCCATGGCCAAGAAGGAATCCTCCTAATGATCAGAGACCTCCCACTCCACTTGAGTTTGCTAATGTTGTTGACCAGCCTACACCATTTTGTGGACCATGTGAAAGTTTCCATTAAGAACGTGCATGTGTGATTGCTAGAAAAATCTTGGATGAAGCAACAAAGGAACGAATAAATAATGTAAGTCAGAATTCTTCCAAGGAAGGTCGTTGCACATATATGATTTCCTCATCCTTCACCGTAAATAATTTAAGTGACGAAAAAGATCCTATGACTC
The DNA here is from genome assembly GCA_000404065.3 of Pinus taeda. Classification (NCBI taxonomy): domain Eukaryota; kingdom Viridiplantae; phylum Streptophyta; class Pinopsida; order Pinales; family Pinaceae; genus Pinus; species Pinus taeda. The sequence continues at coordinate 36,225 of APFE030544372.1, forward strand.
AAATCTATGGTGAAACTCCATCTCATGAGCAAATTCTAGAGATTTCTAGAAGTAAAGAGCGGAATCAAAGTAAATAGGTTGCATCTGAAAGATATAAAACAGGATTAAAGATTGATTGGGCCGCATGGATAAATAGTATCAAGATGTTTGTCCCATTGCTTGAACTCTTAAAGATTCCTTCTCAAAGGGCAGCACTCTTCAAGGTTTTAGGCATGGCTCAACAAGATAAGGCTGACACTCATCCTAAAGATGAAGAAATCAAGTTAAAGGATCTCAATTGGTATATGACTAATGAAGACAATCAACCTTTCTTCCTTACATTAGAAGTTAATGATCAATTACTTCACAACAGTATGTTGGATTCCGAAGCTTTGACTAAAGTTATGACTAAAAAGGTTATGGATCAGTTGAATTTGAAAAGTTCAAGGCCTTATCACAACATTTTCTCTATGGACTCCAAGAAAATTTAAGTCCTTGGTGTGGTTAAAGACTTATAGGTTGCCAAGGATAATTATCTGTACAAGATCATCACCATGGACATAGCAATCATTGATGTGCCAGATGTATGGGGCATGCTTCTATCAAGAAAGTTTGCAACCGATTTAGGAGGATGTATTTAGATGGACCTCTCGTATGCTACTATTCCTGCAACAGCCGGTGGTATGGTCATGTTGTACAGTGAAGTAGAAAGAAGATATCATGTTGAAAATACAAAGAGGCCAGATGATGATCAGGAAATTGAACCACAGGGTCATCCTTAGAGCATAATGTAGTGGTCATGGAGTTTCTTTAGCCTATATATCACTTTTCTTCGTCTCATCTCCCATACCATCTTCCGAGCAAAAAAAAAAGGCTTGATTTTGGCAAAGATGTACAACACAGTGATCAGAGTCTTCACCAACCAAAAAGGGTCAAGTTTCAGCAAGGGACATCTGACAAACAGCGTATGGATCTACCAACAAGTAAACAGGTGTTTTGAATAGTACCACAGAGATGACATATGATGCCATGGGGCATCTTTTGTATAGTATCTCTAACCCTACTCCATTTCATTTATGTCATTAGTTAGTTTTCTTTTTATGCACTTACGTTATATGTCTTTACTTTCCAGTTTGTTAAGAGTAGATTTTTCTATTCTAGAAGATATTCTATATATGCATGATGATTTTGATTATGAGTGGATATCTATTTGATGGACTTTTGTTTTCTTCGATACAGGATTCTGGATTCTCACATTGCTCCAACGAAGCAATGTGTCCCCATATGGAGCCAGATGTTGCACCAATTTTGTCAAAGGTCCAAGGAAGCAGTTGGACAAAATTTTTCAAAGTTCAGAATCGTCAGCTAGCAAATTATTGTGTCATTGTAAACCCAAATTCTGCAAGTTGTAATGTAAATGATGCTAGCATGACCATTTAACTATGTAACGACACCTAGGTAAGCCTTTGATTTTGGCAACGAATTTCATCCTAGGAGTTTTTTCGTCTCACCGCATTATGTCTGTTTCTAAACATGGATAATCGGCAGAGATTTTCCCTCTAGTTTAAACCCCAAAGCTAGGGTGGAAGTTATTGACAAAGTCTTTGGTGACTCCTATTATTATATCGAGTCTTTGTAAAAGTGGATTGGGAATAATTTAAGCTATTTGGCTAAATTATTTTATTACAAATCACTTATTCTACTAGATCATATTGTGTCGAAAACTAAGTCAATGTTATGAGGGTCTATAACGAATGGGTATTCCCCCTATGAGGGTTGAATTTGTAATATCTAATGTAAAAATATTAGTGCATGGTCCCTCGCAATCAAAGATCATGGCTAAATTCTTTGAGGGTGGAAAAAATAATAAATCCCCTCTTGTGTCAATTAATTAATTTTTCTGGCAAAAAATAATATTAAATCCTAAGCTAGAAAATTAATTAATTATTTTAGAGAAATTAATTTCTCCAAGTGGAACATAACCAAAAAAATCGTGGGTCAAAAAGAAGTTAATTTTTGGAGGTCCCCCACCAAGACAAAAAATGAATTTTTAAGAAAAATTAAGCCCTTGGACCTTGCTGGTTAAGTCAAAGTCAAATTTTTGAAGAAATTAATCCAAAATATTTATTTTTGGATTAATGAAAATGGTTTTTAAGAGAAATTTGAAAATTCCTCAAAAATAAATACTTTCGACGGTGGAGATTAAAATATGATCAAATATTTATCAACCATCAAGATTATTTTGACGAGGATCAAGCCAAATAGCCATTATTCTCCACTTGGAGAATTTATCTATAAATTAGAAGCCATTTTGCTTCTCAAGACACATGGATGATGACTTTGGTTCTAGTCTGATGTAATTTTGTAATGCTGGTGTTAAGCCATTGTTTTGTTGGAAACATTTGAATATCATAATAAAAAACGTTGGGGTTCAGTTCATGGTGTCTTTGTCTCATAGATCTGTGGTACGTGCTAACTATGTGTTTTCCTATATTGTGCTGAATTTTTATATGAGCTAGTTATTTCATTTTTCAGTGATAAGAGCATTCTATTGGTAGATTTTGGGTCTATCTTAGATGATATGATTCACCGTAACCTGACAAGTTTGCTTGAAAAATATATATAGATATTTTCAAGTACACCAGCCCTTGGGCTCCAAGTTCATAGACTGTAGGCATAGGTTGACCTTGTTTGGGCTCCGGGAAATTTATGTGATTTTCTTACTTCAGTAAGGCTGTAGCCTATGATTAATACTCTATCTTTCGAAATACATTGAGCCATTATCATTGTTTAAAAACATTATTTACTCAAAAAAATAAATTACAAGCCTTGTATATTTGTAGATATCTTGTGAATATTTTGTAAAATAATTTTTGTGTAAAATATTTTTCTAACTCTTGTTTTGTAGCTACTGGGGTTTGGGAAAAATTTTATCTCATTTGTACAGGTTAGCTTCAAGAAGATTGTGTTGGGGTTTTGAGCTAGATCTAGGTCTTTGAGTGTAAGATCTAGTCTCCATTTGATTTGCAGGGTCAACATCCAAGAATTTTGCAGTGGTTTGGGCTTAATTGATGATCCGAGGCAAATCTGAAGTATTTTGTATGGTTTCAAATTTTTTAGGGCCTCTAGGCCTAGCGTCTTCCTCCTAACCCTAGTCGTTGCCCTTATTAGCCGAGCCACAGCCCTATAAGAGCCACGACCCCTTGGTTTACCCCTGTTGTAAGACAAAGCTATGTTACTTGCGAGCGGGAGCGGAAGCGGGGAGCGGGAGCAGAAGCGGGAGCGGGAGCGACCATTTTCAGAAGCTCCCGGTTTGGGAGCGAATCCGGGAGCGATTTTTTAAAAATATATATATT